>SNQJ01S0091243.1:32784-44002 GCA_010110895.2 Picea sitchensis | reverse complement strand
TCATCCCTTGAAATCTGGCCTTCTTTACTTATGATTTCCTCTAAAATTCGACTTGTGTATCAAATGAATGTATAATGATATTTATTTATACCATTTATGTCACTTCCTTTTAACATTAAGGCCAACCTGACAATTTCTTATTTCGTAATTATTTTCTTTAATTATCTTCAGGGCCTACATGTACTTCATTCTTCAATTCACTTTTTTATCTTCAAAAATTCATTTCCCCTCAACCATGAGGATCCATGTGATGTTCCACATACCACTGGAAACAACATGATGTATATTATCCATCCATGGGTCTTGTCTCTACATGTGCATTTTCCTTCATGTCCAAATACCTTCATCAATCTTGCGGTCCAAAACCCATGACTAGGGTTGACATCAATGACAACAACCAATCTTCCAACAGGTCGTAGATCTAGAAGGATTCTAACATTTGAAATGTTGGGCATACATGAAAACTTAGATGGTCCACCCATTGATAACAAAGAATAATATGGGTCATATGCATATTCATTCAATTATTCACCTGAAGATGATGTAAATGTTGATGGTATGTTAGAATCCATGAGTCATTTTCAACAATTGTATGAAACATATTATATATTTGTTTATTAATATGATGTGTGTATGGTAAGTCTAAAGGCGTTTTTGAACTTACATATGATATTCCATGAAGTATGAATTATTTCTATGTTTGTTTGGCCTATATGATTTGATTATCAATAATGATAATGAAATTTCTTAGCTTATCTTATTTGAATATGGACAATGCAACATTTGTTTTATGAAATAATGTGTTTAATTCAATACAATTTGTATCAAGGTTTTTTTTTATTAAAACTAAATAAAACATTTTAAAGTAATGTTTAATTTTTAAAGTATAGGGTGATATTGTCATATTTTTATGTATCCTCTGGTGTTTGGATTCATAAACTAACCCTAAAGGAATGGATATTTTAAGTTTGAATTTATGGATTTGTGTATAACAGTACAAGTGTTTTGAAACCATGGTACAAGTTGTTAAGGAAATGGTTTAAAAAATGTTGCAATTTTAAGCCTGAAAAATGTGTTATTAGTATATTTTCAATTTTAGGGTTGATTTTAAGGTTTTGATTGCAATGGTATGAATTGTTAAGGCCATGGTTTCAAATAAGTTTTAATTTTAACTCTAAAAAAATGTGTGTTATCGGTAATGCAACTTTTCCATTCAGGGGTTGATTTTAAGGTTTTTTACCCATAAAAAAATGGGTTTTTAAGACCATGGTTGAAAAATGGCTACTGGTAGCACAACTTTTTTATTCAAAAGTTGATTTTCATGTAAAAATATGGGTTTTGAGAGCTATAGTTCTCATTTCCAGGTCATATTTCTCGTTAAGTTGGTAACTATGTTCTATTCCATTCTATAAATTACTAGTTACTTACTTATTGGTGTCCACTATACTTGACAATTGTATTTCATTATTTTGTTTCAAAGCATTTAAAAACACCTTTTTTTGTTGGGAAATCTTGCATAATCAAGGATTGAAATGTTTTCTTTTATTTTCTTGAGATCCTCAACTATCATTGAGATGGAATCTTGATTATTGGTAAAGGTTTTGTTAACATTTTTATTATTTGAATAAGTCCTAGTAGAATGAGGTACAATCAAACCTTTCTTTTTATTTTAACTTTGATGATTTGAAGGTAAGTTTTGTTTGATAGACCCTTGAATTTTGATATTATAACCACTTTGTACATTCAATTCCTCTGATATTTCCTCTTTTTCATTGAGGTTTAAACTAGGAAACGTATCTCAAGGAATCATGGCTATTTCATCAGGTTGTTCTTAAACTTCTTCTTCTAATTCCCCATTTACATTATCACGTGATTCCTTTGTTTGAATACATTCATATCCAAAATGGTTAGTTACCAAGTTCATGGAGTTAATCCATTGAGGGAATGTTTTCTCTAAATAGTTTGTTTGGTGATAATTGTAGTAAAGTTTCATGGTTGATACCTCCAAGTTAATGTTCAGGTTTGTAGGTGGTGGTACAAGAGGTTTTGGTGGCATATTAGGTCTTCAAAAGAAAGGTCGATAAGGACATTTCGTTGAAGTGCCTTCTCTAGAGTTCATTTTTATGTCTATGATTTTGTTGTTTAAATGTTTAATCATATGTTGAATTTTTTCTAATTCCATAGAATATTTTTGTTTCCCCTCCAAGGTTGGTTTCAATTGAGGTATAGGAAAGATAATAGTTTTATTAGGATGAACATTTTCTTTGTTATCAAACAAGGCATGGTTTTATTTATATCCATCATCTCATATTCAACCTTTTTATCCCTCAAAATTTTGAGCTAATGTATTATTTCCAACTCATTTTACAAACATGGAAATAGGTGATAGTAAGGTATTAGTTTAAACTTCAATTTAAGGTTCATGGCTTGGTTTTGTATCTATTTTAAAAATTTTGATGAGAATGGTAAACCTTTGGTTAAAGTCTTTAACTCTTTATTTTGGACCCATTACTAATGAGAAAATTTCAACCATCAATGCTCTCGTGGTGGTTTCCTCTCCAAATTTATCTAGAAAATCCTTTTGAAAATAACCCCAATTCATGATTGATCCAACTAGTAAATTGTTGAAAATCACCCCAATTCATGATTGATCCAACTAGTAAATTGAAGTACCAAGTTGAGGCTTTGTTTTCAAATGTATATGATAACATACAACATACAACATATTTATGGTGTATGTTCATTAGTTTGATATCAAAAATAAGAGTTTTAATATGATCTTTTGGTGGTCTAGATAGATCGGGGTCATACTTGGGAAAAATACATTCTATATGCTTATGCAAGTTATGCATTTGCCTAGGAAATGCCAAGGAATCTCTGGATAACCAGGGTTTATTTTGGTTTTGATTATTTACTATGTCTAAAAATATAGAACTAGTATCTGAGTTTTCTGATTCTGATTCTAATTCAAAGTGAATTTTAGAATCTTTAGTTGCTATAATAAATAAAACAAAATTAGGGGTGGGGGAAGTAGGTTCAAAGGTTGATAAATTTCCGAGAGTGATAATTCTACCAAATATTCTACAATCTATACTAGGGATATATCTTGGGTATGAATTTGGGTGATGGTTCTTCTTTGATGAAGTAATGAAGAAATGAGAAAAGAACCACTTTGTCTACCATACACCCAAATTATTTTTCTAAAAGGGTTCACTTCCTCATTTGATAATTCGTATATGATTTCAGTTATAGAATCAATATTGTGTTCAATATTCTCCAAATCTTGAAAACTAAGTTGTTTGCAAGGAATTTCAAGATTTGGAGTTTCACTTTCAATATCTGGGTGGTTAGTAGATGATCTATTTTTTGGAACTGAATCAACCATAAAATGTCAACCCTCATTCTAGTGCCAATTCTGTTGATGGGAAAAAATACCTTTGTGTCAACAACATACATTTAACCTAGAAAAGAGGTTTAATTAGAATCTTTCTTGTTTGGTGTAGAAAAACTCTCCAGATTAATGGTCTGAAAACCTATTAAGACATAGATAATTATTAATTGATCTTTAGGAACTATGATAATTTTCTAGATCAAATAATAGTTCTTTCATTAAAAAGGAAGAAACTTAACCTAAAAACACAATTTACTTCTAAAATCAAATGATTCACATTTGTTGAGTAAATAAATAGAAAAATATTAATATTTCTCTATAGTAGTTTGATATAAACAAAATTAAACATGTTACAAAGCATCCATGCTATTCAAATGACTTAGAGAGATCATTTAGAAACCCTTATTCCATAGAGAATATCTCAAAAAGTAAAACTAACCAATATCTGAAAATTTTACCCAAGGTACTTTTGTATGTATCATATGTTCTGTGAAAATTCCATAGTCCAAATAATCCTATAAAAGAAGTTATGGTGAAAATGTCAAACTGGCCTATTTGAAAATGATTTTAGGAGAATTTAGAAACCCTAAAATCCATAGAGAATATCTCAAAAATTACATAGAATCAAGATTGGAAATTTTTATCTGAGTTACTTCTATATGTCTCCTTTATTCTGAAAACATTTCACAGTCTAAAGAGTCCTAAAAAATAATTTATAGTGAAAATGTCAAATTGACCTCTTTGAAATTGATTTAAGGAGAATTCAGGAACCCTACAGCATATCTCTGAAAGTATAGAGAACCATCATCTAGAATTTTTACCATGTTTAAACCAAGATCTCTCCTTTGTCTCTTCAAATTTTAAGGTCTGAAACACCCTAGAAAAAAAWTATTGCAAAAGTGCCAAGCTGACCTAAAACCGATTTCACGACTCTTCCCTTTTGGAATGATATTCAATATTTACTCATCCATTTTTGACACACTAACTTTCTCTCAATACTTTCTCTTTTTATACKTTTTCATAACCCTTCATGAAGGGACATGTCCATTAATTAAATAATTAATTCCCAATACCATGGGAAAATACCCCAAATCCATGGGTTTGAAACCACCATTTCACTTTTTAATTTTTCACATGCACCCATTTTTTAATATACTTGTAAACCTATATATATAAATAAATATTGGAAATGTTGTGTGTATTGTAATGCCATAAATCCTTTGACATAAATGAAAATAATTCAAACAATCTCCCCCTTTGTCATTCATGACAATTTTGCAATGAAACACATAATCCACCAGGCATAGAAATAATTATCCCCCTATCTACAACTCCCCCCTATATGCAACTCTCCTAGGAATATAAATAATTCCCCCCCTATCTATATCTCTCCCCATTTGAATTCAATGTCAAAGGGATTCTCCCCCTGAACTTGTACTTATGTTGCATTTAGTTTCTTGATGAGATGGATAATACTCCCAATTGCATGTCCCTTAATCTTTTATGACTGCAAAAAATGCTCAAACATGGTAAATAAAGACTCTTGAATAAATATGAACATTGTCACCAAAAGTGAAAGATAATCAATCTCTATCAATCCAAATAGTCTTTGTATCCAACATAAGTAGTAGTATATATCCAACAATAGTTGCACATGGCTTGGTAGGTCTCAACAAATCCAAGTCGATTCAACAAGACGACATCAGTTGGGTTCACATATAACCAAATCCAAGTATTCCCCCCCTTGAGGGATCAATACGTAGCATCAATATTTCTCATCGAATAATCAAGTCGATGGACAACCCAATCGAAAATCAATCATCGAATACTCAGTCAAAACTCCAGTCGAATGTCATTTTGGGTCGATCCTTGGTTGACCACTTCCAACGAAATCATCGTTAAGTAAGAGGAATGATGCACAACTATACAATTTATAATACACAACGATATGAAGTCCTCAAACATCTAGTCAAATTATTCCACGACCATCTATCAATCCAACCACAATCTATCTTGGTAGTTAGCATTGGTCTGCAATTTTGTCTTTCACATATCTTCTGCAAATATATGAAAGAACAATTTATATTCCTTTGATTTTTATGGTGAGGATGATAATAATGCACTGATTTTTATGTTAGATGATATGAGGAAGTAAGCTCATGTTTGGGTTCACTTACAGGAAAATAACAACCCAACATGTTAGCAACAATGTTATCTATAACAACATGCTCAAATTATGGCATGTGAGGAACAAGAAACTCATCAATCTATTCAAAACAATCAACAATAGATTGTTCTTCTAGAAAACCAATCTGAACTCCTCCTGCAACAAATAAACCTTTCTTGGTTGTAGCATGGTTGGGTGTAGGTAGGGAGGAAAGAACAACATCACATCCAAGACTAGTCTTAATGAATGGATACATTTGGCATTTGATGATATCATCTAATAATTTAGTGCTCTTTTCAAACTTCAAGCTTCTACTCAAATTAGTAGTTTGACTTATCCAATTCCTTTCTTAAGAAAATAATTCCATCTTCTAACTATTCACAATTTTCTTCCTTTTTTTTCAGCTGTATTATCACCCCTTCTTCCATCCTTCTTGTCTCGTCTAGTTAAACCTTTAGGCTCGTGATGGTATTTTGTGTTTCTTCAAGGCTTTGTGACATTTTTTATTTTGAATCATGACCCTCTTCTTCATATTTTTGCAGCTACTCCTTTTGTTTCAAATTCGTTTTCCTGAGCTTCTTTATTTCTCTTAAGGAACATATGAGTTCTTCAAGAACCACTTCCCCATCTGTTTGAGCATTTTCCTCTTCTTCTGAATACATCTTTTCTTTTCCTTGACTTCATTTTCCAAGACATCACTTTTTGTTTCTAGGGCCATGAAGAGATTTTCTTCTCTGTCACTATAGAAATTGTTGTTAATGCTTTCTTTAGATGAGTCACTAACCCCTTTCAAGTAGAGATTCTTCTTCTGCTTATAAGAGTTCTTCTTCTTTTCATGATTGTCATTTGTAGTTATTTTTGTGTTGATGATGTTTTCTCCCTTTCTTTACATTATGTTCTGTATCATCATCACTACTTTCATCCTTTGCATATGGACACTTCATAGCAAAATGTCCTACTTTTCCACAATTAAAGAATTTAAAGGGAAATTTACCTTTGTATTTTCTAGATCCCTTTTTGAGTTTTCTCATTAAATGTGCTTGATATTTGTCTGATCTGCAACTGGAACAATCACTTGATTCATGCTCTTTGTTCTTAGTCTTGTTTGAAGCTTTAAAGAATGCTTCTCTCTTTAATGGATTTTTTTTTCTTTGTCCTCATTTTATGCACCATGAGGATCCCATGCAATTCATTCATAATTAATGAATCAATATCATTCATTTATTTAATGGAATAAACTTTAGACACAAATATTAAGGGGAGTAACCTTAACACCTTTTATATAATCATTGGTTCTTCAACCTTTTCACCAAGTCCTCTAATTGTGTTGATAATTTCATCCAAATGGAGAAGACATGTTGTAATATTGTTAGGGACCTAACCTCCCTAACCTCTCACATAGGTGGAATAATATATTTTACATGAAGTAAAGGCCTACATTAGTTTAATGTGAGCAAGTCAATGTAAGAATACCTTATAGAAGTTTTTTCTTCTAGAAATTTCTTCCTCTAGAAAGTTCTTTAGAAGATAGAATTAGTATAAATAAGAGTAGGAAGCATGAGAAATATTTATCTTGAGAATTATTGTAATAGAGTGTTGCTCTGCTGGAGGTTTTCCCCTTGAAGAGGAAAGTGAACATTTCTTTATATCAATAAAGGTATCATTTTTGGATGTGATTCTCTACATTTTTTTGTTCCGCTGGTATTTTCTGCAGTGTTTTATATTTTCTATTGTTTTCTTAATATAATAGAACTAGTACCTAACAAGTGGTATCAAAGGACTTTCCTCTATGGAAACTATGGGGTTTTTTCTCAGGGTATAAACATGTACTGCCAACATCTTTAGAGCACATATTTTTTTTTTCAGTGGATAAAAATGAGGTAGGTAAGACTACACGCAAGAAATACAAATGGTTTCAAAAATTTATCTAGAAACCAAAGTTTCACCTTGTTGGAAACCTATGTAACACATGTTGGTACCCTTTGAGTATTACTACATCAAAAAACCGTTGTGAATGGTTCACCTTTGTGCAAGACTTTGATTGCATGCTTATCTAGTGAAGATAACAATATTTGGCTAAAACAATATGAGCTTTAGTAATCCTTGTTGATCCTTTCACACTTCCAATAAAATTACATTTCAACCCTTTTTCTATTTAATCCTTCAAAACCAAAACTATGCACTTCTTTGCTCCATGTTTGGTGATTTTGTCACCTAATTCTTAGTCTGTGTTAGACCTTATCTTCTAAATATGTAAAAAAAATCCCAGAATATTAATTTTGAAATAGTATTGAATGAAAAATCCATTGAAAAACCATCCCATATCGACACATACAATTTTATTTCAACCATTAATCTTCTCACCTCTATTAAGGAGAAATCCCCCCTACAGATAGGTGAGCACTCCCTTGGATCCTCCCTTGATCCAAGAAATAATATAGGATAGAAAACAATATTAAACTCATCTATATATACTAGTGATATTGATCTTAATACATGCAATGAGAAGGAAGGGAAGATGGTCCTTACTTTTCACTCGGAAATTATCCTTACATAATATTGGTTGATGTAGCTCCAAAAATCTAGTTCTAGATCATATCACCTTCTTCCTACACACAAGAATACAAAAATACCAAACTCAACCCCTTTAAAGAAATTGGAATGTCAAATACTACTAGTTATAACCTGATCTACTCAAGGAAGAAAAGATCTATCATTGATATTCACATAAAATTGAATACAATAATCAATGTAGGGGAAAACCATATAGATCTATATTCATAAATGTAGAACCATTACAACAATCAATCATATAACTTGAGTTCTTGATTGAAGGTTCCTCCAATATCCTTTCTCCAACTCCTCCTCATCCCTCACACAATCAAGGCCAAGTTTGATCTCAAGGCTAACTATAGAAGAGTCTCTTTGAAAATGAGTAGCATAAGTTTACTTTCAAATATTCATCCTTTTCTTCCTTGGAATTCCTCCCTTATATATATTCATGGAAAATTCTAGGGGATGTATCTATACCTATAGTAATTAGTGAAATCTGAGTCCAATATGAGTTCCCAAGCTCATCATGTGAGCTATGCAACTCATCCATCACTGATCACCTAAAAAATCATCAAATCTTGAAGGCTCTAAGGGAAATCATACCTTGTTAGTGGTGCAACAAGCAACAAGAAATTTGTGGTCACACCTTGCCAGTGGTGCAAGGAGTGATCGGTCGCACCTTGCTATGCATGCAATGAGTGATCAATCGCACCTTTCTAGGCATGCAATGAGTGATCAGTCGCACCTTTCTAGGCATGCAAGGAGCGATAAATCGCACCTTTTTAGGCATGCAAGGAGAGATTGTCCCCAAAATCTCAAGAATCCAAGGTAGAAAATTCATGTCTCGGTATGAAAACACCAATAGGTCCTCACTAAGTCACTCGGGTGGAAAATAGAGATATAACATATGCCCCCTAATGTGTGAGGTCCAAGAGGAACAAATGGCCAAAACATGTTATAATAACCATAATAGTGAGGTAGTGTAAGGAAGGAGATGGGAGATAAAGGAACCAATGAGTAACTACAATCAGTTGTCACCCAAACATATATATATATATATATATATCATCCCCGAGGTAGGCATATCCATGCTCGAAAGAAGAAGAAAAAACATGGTTTCCACCACAATACATTTTGGATCCATGAAATTAAATGAAATACCATGGCCATGAAAAAGTATCTAATGGATCTATGTCATCAAAGAGATCATATCTGCGATAAAATACAATGTGGATCTATGTCACTGCATTCATTAGGAGGACAACTTGCACTAATGAGAGTGCGCATTTAGTCTTCATAGTATTAATAAAGCAGTTATATGCTCCATCATATCTTTGGAAGGGTAGCATGAATGAGATATGTGACCTCAAGCCCAAGGTATTCACTCCAACTGATGTAGGAGCATCTCTCCACGTCAGTCATCCATCCAGCCAGCCACATTAGCGCATGCATTCAAGGATGAAGAGAGGCGCGGCCTTCATCTTCAATTTTGAATTTGAATGTAATTAATGTTGTAGGTTGTTGAGCCATGGAGTCGTGCCTTTGTGAAGGCATTAGAGTAGGTAGGCCTTTAATGTTTGTAAGGTTGAGATCTAGATCTAGATGGTGGACTAGACAACCCATTCAATGTAATTGAATAGGGTAGGTAGGATTGGAGGGAAGAGCTCTAAGAGCCCCCTCATGTAAAAGATCAATTTCGATCTCATTTTGATAGGATTTGGTAGAGAGGAGGATTTAGTAGAATGAGGAGAGAGTCTGCAAGTAGAGAGCAGAAGAGAAGGATCTGAGACCTTGTTATAGGCCGTGCTCAGGAACACCTTGTACAAACAGGCATTTTCCATTTAATATATAAACAACGATTTTTCCTGCACACTTTTGTGTTGAATGAATGCCTGTGAGTGTTCTTTATATGCTGTGAATGTATGTTATGTTGATGCATTTGAAAAAGTTGTTTTGGCTTCAATCTTGAGAGGTCTTTGAGGCTTCACACCAGGAGGGTGTGACAGAACGCTGCGGGTTCTGATAGCCGTGCACAGAGGATGCATTTCTGAACTCTACGGAGTCAGACAAAGACATGACAGGTGGGCACAGAAGGTGAAATCAACAACTCAGAAGAAAGACCTGTGAGGTTGTTGAACACCTCAGAAGGCAAGGCTGTGGAGAAGAACACAGTTGTAGACAGAAATCTCTGAGGAGTTCTGTGAAGCTCTTCCAGGTGGGCATTGAGCCAGTACAAGGAGTGCACAGAAGAACTCTATTGTGAGTTCTGTAAGAAGATACTCTGCCAGGTGGGCATTGAGTAGGTGTGCAGATAGGCACAGGAGAAAAGAACTCTTTGAGTTCTGAATTTGAAGAAGAGTCCAAGGAAAGGGACCTTCACAGGGTTGTTGAACATCCTGAAAGACTCAGCAAGAGGATTCTTGAGTGAAGGATAGCCAGGAGAGCATCCCAAATTCTCCATTTGAGGGAGAAAGGAAAAAGGACGAGTTTCCTTGGAGGTCGAAGCTACAGGAAAGATCAAGATGGATAGCACCTTTGTGTGCATGTGAAGTCTCTGTAGGAGACGCAGAAGTTGAGGAATCCCTTGAGGATTCGAAGGCTAAGCTCAGGAGGGCGATTTCTTTTACACACACAGGTCGCAAGAGGTTGTAGAAGCCAGAGAGAGAGAAAATCCTTTGGAAGGTTTGAGTTAGGAGAAGAAGCTCAGGAGGAACAACGTCATTGAGAGCGCAGGCGAGGACTCGGATTCGTGGAGCTCATAGAGGGAAGACAAAGGTCGAGGCCTTTAGTCTTGGAGAAAATCTTCCAAAGCATCAGGAGAAAGCACCAAATCTCAGAAGGGAGCATAGCTACCGTTGTATGAGCCAACAGATTATGGACCATTGCTTTTCCATGTCCAGGAAGGAGCAGGAGGAGCGCACAGAAGGAATCGATTTGAACCGTCCAATCTTGAGTGAATCACCTGTCAGTCATCGGATCTGACAGGAGTTGCATGAGGTTTAACTTCGTCAACAGGAGGGAAAAAGTCTCGATGAGAGATTTGACATCGTGATATCGGCAATTGGGATATCGAAAATCCCATTTACAAGAGATCGGGTAAATCCACA
>SNQJ01S0091243.1:18787-32774 GCA_010110895.2 Picea sitchensis | reverse complement strand
TGATCTCAAGGCTAACTATAGAAGAGTCTCTTTGAAAATGAGTAGCATAAGTTTACTTTCAAATATTCATCCTTTTCTTCCTTGGAATTCCTCCCTTATATATATTCATGGAAAATTCTAGGGGATGTATCTATACCTATAGTAATTAGTGAAATCTGAGTCCAATATGAGTTCCCAAGCTCATCATGTGAGCTATGCAACTCATCCATCACTGATCACCTAAAAAATCATCAAATCTTGAAGGCTCTAAGGGAAATCATACCTTGTTAGTGGTGCAACAAGCAACAAGAAATTTGTGGTCACACCTTGCCAGTGGTGCAAGGAGTGATCGGTCGCACCTTGCTATGCATGCAATGAGTGATCAATCGCACCTTTCTAGGCATGCAATGAGTGATCAGTCGCACCTTTCTAGGCATGCAAGGAGCGATAAATCGCACCTTTTTAGGCATGCAAGGAGAGATTGTCCCCAAAATCTCAAGAATCCAAGGTAGAAAATTCATGTCTCGGTATGAAAACACCAATAGGTCCTCACTAAGTCACTCGGGTGGAAAATAGAGATATAACATATGCCCCCTAATGTGTGAGGTCCAAGAGGAACAAATGGCCAAAACATGTTATAATAACCATAATAGTGAGGTAGTGTAAGGAAGGAGATGGGAGATAAAGGAACCAATGAGTAACTACAATCAGTTGTCACCCAAACATATATATATATATATATATATCATCCCCGAGGTAGGCATATCCATGCTCGAAAGAAGAAGAAAAAACATGGTTTCCACCACAATACATTTTGGATCCATGAAATTAAATGAAATACCATGGCCATGAAAAAGTATCTAATGGATCTATGTCATCAAAGAGATCATATCTGCGATAAAATACAATGTGGATCTATGTCACTGCATTCATTAGGAGGACAACTTGCACTAATGAGAGTGCGCATTTAGTCTTCATAGTATTAATAAAGCAGTTATATGCTCCATCATATCTTTGGAAGGGTAGCATGAATGAGATATGTGACCTCAAGCCCAAGGTATTCACTCCAACTGATGTAGGAGCATCTCTCCACGTCAGTCATCCATCCAGCCAGCCACATTAGCGCATGCATTCAAGGATGAAGAGAGGCGCGGCCTTCATCTTCAATTTTGAATTTGAATGTAATTAATGTTGTAGGTTGTTGAGCCATGGAGTCGTGCCTTTGTGAAGGCATTAGAGTAGGTAGGCCTTTAATGTTTGTAAGGTTGAGATCTAGATCTAGATGGTGGACTAGACAACCCATTCAATGTAATTGAATAGGGTAGGTAGGATTGGAGGGAAGAGCTCTAAGAGCCCCCTCATGTAAAAGATCAATTTCGATCTCATTTTGATAGGATTTGGTAGAGAGGAGGATTTAGTAGAATGAGGAGAGAGTCTGCAAGTAGAGAGCAGAAGAGAAGGATCTGAGACCTTGTTATAGGCCGTGCTCAGGAACACCTTGTACAAACAGGCATTTTCCATTTAATATATAAACAACGATTTTTCCTGCACACTTTTGTGTTGAATGAATGCCTGTGAGTGTTCTTTATATGCTGTGAATGTATGTTATGTTGATGCATTTGAAAAAGTTGTTTTGGCTTCAATCTTGAGAGGTCTTTGAGGCTTCACACCAGGAGGGTGTGACAGAACGCTGCGGGTTCTGATAGCCGTGCACAGAGGATGCATTTCTGAACTCTACGGAGTCAGACAAAGACATGACAGGTGGGCACAGAAGGTGAAATCAACAACTCAGAAGAAAGACCTGTGAGGTTGTTGAACACCTCAGAAGGCAAGGCTGTGGAGAAGAACACAGTTGTAGACAGAAATCTCTGAGGAGTTCTGTGAAGCTCTTCCAGGTGGGCATTGAGCCAGTACAAGGAGTGCACAGAAGAACTCTATTGTGAGTTCTGTAAGAAGATACTCTGCCAGGTGGGCATTGAGTAGGTGTGCAGATAGGCACAGGAGAAAAGAACTCTTTGAGTTCTGAATTTGAAGAAGAGTCCAAGGAAAGGGACCTTCACAGGGTTGTTGAACATCCTGAAAGACTCAGCAAGAGGATTCTTGAGTGAAGGATAGCCAGGAGAGCATCCCAAATTCTCCATTTGAGGGAGAAAGGAAAAAGGACGAGTTTCCTTGGAGGTCGAAGCTACAGGAAAGATCAAGATGGATAGCACCTTTGTGTGCATGTGAAGTCTCTGTAGGAGACGCAGAAGTTGAGGAATCCCTTGAGGATTCGAAGGCTAAGCTCAGGAGGGCGATTTCTTTTACACACACAGGTCGCAAGAGGTTGTAGAAGCCAGAGAGAGAGAAAATCCTTTGGAAGGTTTGAGTTAGGAGAAGAAGCTCAGGAGGAACAACGTCATTGAGAGCGCAGGCGAGGACTCGGATTCGTGGAGCTCATAGAGGGAAGACAAAGGTCGAGGCCTTTAGTCTTGGAGAAAATCTTCCAAAGCATCAGGAGAAAGCACCAAATCTCAGAAGGGAGCATAGCTACCGTTGTATGAGCCAACAGATTATGGACCATTGCTTTTCCATGTCCAGGAAGGAGCAGGAGGAGCGCACAGAAGGAATCGATTTGAACCGTCCAATCTTGAGTGAATCACCTGTCAGTCATCGGATCTGACAGGAGTTGCATGAGGTTTAACTTCGTCAACAGGAGGGAAAAAGTCTCGATGAGAGATTTGACATCGTGATATCGGCAATTGGGATATCGAAAATCCCATTTACAAGAGATCGGGTAAATCCACACTGAAAACCCCGAAACAATTCAGAATCGTCCATCTATTGGGATAGGTGGTAGGAATCGAGAGCCATCGGCATCTCGGAAGTCTAGAGACCAAGAGTTTGAGACATTTTGAGTCTCGAACCAGCGAAAGGATCACAGTCATGGATCTAAATAAGGACACGTGTCGCGCGATCACCCAATTCGGAGATCTGGACACCTGAACTCACATAAGTAAGCATTTTTTACTTTGCATTTGGCGAAGTTTGAGGTATGATCTGAGTCGTCCATCTTGAAGGGACGCATGGCAAAAATCGAGACCTTCGGGAAAATTCTCGAAAGGGGAGAATCCATCGACATATCGAGATTCAGCGGATCGCGAATCCTGAGGACACGAACCACTTGCATTTCGGAAATGCGAAGTGCGAAATCCCGATAAGGAGGAGAGTTCTATTGTGGGGCCAGCTGTCATCATACCAGGAATCGAAATTCGAGAGATCGGGGGAATCGAAGACAAATGCATTTCAGCATTTGAAACCCCGAAGTCCCGAGGGAGATTCGGAGCCGTTGGTTTAGTAGACGATCACGGTCATTGATCGTGTCTACACCGAGAAGGGAAGAGTCCATCGGAATTTCAGAATTTGGCATTTTTGGAGTTCCGAGGACAAGAAGTCGGAGCATTTAGGAATTGAAAACCCCGAAATCGCGAAGCGACGAGAACCGTCCATCATAGGAGGACGCGCGGCAATAATCGAGGTTTTCGGGAAAAACCCCGAAAGGAAAGGCATTTCGGGAAATCAGGAGTCAGTATTTTAGGAGTCTAGGGAATAGGAGGTCGGACTTTCAAATAAGGAAATCCTGAAAGAGATAAGACTGTGATCTTATGAGAACTGGTCACATGAACTAGAGCGTAGCCAGACGGGGCTAAGGCGAGAAGGGGCTCTTGTGAGGTTAAGTCTCGAGGGACATAGAGTCGTGGTCCTATGAGATGGTGGTCATAGGGACCATAATATAGTCTAGGGGGATAATGAAGATTGAATTCATATCGGGAAATCGGGATTCAGAGGATCGGGAGTCCTAAGGACAAATGTGTTTCGGCATTTGAAAGCCCAAAACCCCGAAACAGACTACGGTCATATAAGGGGAGGTCGTATAGACCAAAAGTCTAGCCCAGGGGACTAGCGGGAGTTGAAGCATCTCGGGATATCGTAGATTGGGAAATCGGGAAATAAATGGTTTGCGACATCGGGGATTGTGAAACCCCGAATCCTGAATTTTTATTTTCCTGTCGTGAAGAGAACAGTGATCGGGCCTAGAGGCTGCGAGGAGTAGAAAAGACCTGTGGGTCAATTTTAATAGAGATTCCAGTGGAGAATCGAAGGAGCCACTCTGGCTCGAGGGTAAAATTTGAACGATCCTTAAGACCGGGAGGTCAGCGTAGAGGCATTTGCCGAGGCAGAGGGTGCGACTGCGTCAAGTTTGGTATCAGAGGTTGATTCTTTTCTGTATATTTCAGGTGAGGGAGGCATAAGAGATAGAGATCACTCTGATACACTACGTCAACTGGTATCAGAGCATGGATTCTATTTGTACATTGCAGAGACAGAAGGAGCAGGAAGAAGACAGAGTGCTAAAACCCTGTAAGGATTTGTTTTGAAGGTAGGCAACAGTCCATAGGCAGTCAGGAGGACTGTAGGAGAAGCTGAGGCACTCAGGTTTGCGGAGTGACAACAGTATATTTTCCAGGAGGGTAGACAAGGTCAGCAACATGGCTACTGAAGGCCATGGGTATGTTGAAAGGAGAATCCCAGAGCTGATGAGCATAGCCAAAAGGGGAAAAGAACTTGCCGACATCAGGGAAAGAATGGAAGATCTTGAACTGCGGATGCAGTAGAATACCAAGTCGAGATGGGTATATGAATGGCCCATGAAGAAGCCGAAGATAAATTGGCCAGTCAAGGAGTTGATGGCTAGAAGACAGCGTAGGCTGTTAAAAGGATGGTTGAGGCATGTTGAAAACCTCAATGGACCTGAGGAGATGGGTCAGATATGTGAACCAGATACTGGGAAAATTCTCGGTAAAGAGAATGAAATGGGGTCAGCTGAAGATCTCAAGAATTTCCAGGAGGGCAGAGAGGAATTTCCAAGTTTCCAAGTGGGCAAGCAGTTGAGATCAGTGGAAGATCTCACGGACTGTCAGGAGGACAGCCAAGGAATTTCACATTGTCAGCTGAGTAATGAAAGGAGGTCGCTGCAGGATCTCAAAGACTGCCAGGAGGGCAGAGAGAGGTTTCCAGTTTTCCAGGTGGGCAAGGGAACAGAGACGGAATCAGTTGATTCCATGGACTGCCAGGAGGGCAGCAGAGAAATCCCATATTGCTAGGTGGGCAGGGATGAGAAAATGAGACTATTTGAGGGTCTCATAAACTCAGAGGTGAGTTGGAATCATCTTGAGGAGATGACAAAGCAGGTGAGCTCAGAAATGGATTTAGATCAGCATATGCAGCTAACAGAGGAGGAAGATCGGAAAAATATTCTAATGATTGGGGGAATTGAAATATTCCTACCATTTTCCCAGGAGGAGGCAGAAATCTGTGTTGTAGATGCAGCAATAATAGAAGAAGGACAGCTAGCTGAGACTGTCAGGAAAGAAGAATTGGACCAGACTTTGGAAGCTTCCCAAGCAGACGAAGAAGAAGATGAGCATTTCGGGGAATGGCTCAATATTTTCAGCCAGGAGACTGAAAAGACTGCAACCTGGGAGTTTGCAGAAGGAGAAGAAGAAGAGGCAGACAGATTTTGCTTTGCTGATCTGTATGAGTAGATTGAATCCCTGGAGAGAAGGGTGAAAGTGCAAGGCATGCACATCCAACAGGCGAAGTTGGAAACTAATGAAGAAGGTGTGGGAGATCACAGTGATCTGCCCATGTGACGAAAACTTTTGCAGCTGAGGAGACTGCATGAACGGAGCCAGACACTAGAGCAGCTGGATGAAGTGATAGGAGAGATCAGGGAGCTGATGATCTAGTTAGTAGGAACTGCTAGCAAGGAGAAGCTGGGTAGAAAAGAAGCAGCAGCAGCAGTAGCGTAGAAGCAACAATAGCAGGGAGATGGAGCAGGTGAACAACTCCAGAGATTTGTTTGGGATCCAGGGGGATTTCGACCGCTGAGATAGGAAGCTCATGAGCAGGAGATCATGATTTTGCAGCTGAGGAGTATGATGTAGGATAATCTCTCCATGTCAGTCAGCCAGCCAGCCAGCCACGTCAGCACATGCATTCAAGGATGAAGAGAGGCGCAACCTTCATCTTCAATTTTGAATTTGAATGTAATTAATGTTGTAGGTTGTTGAGCCATGGAGTCGTGCCTTTGTGTAGGCATTAGAGTAGGTAGGCCTTTAATGTTTTTAAGGCTGAGATCTAGATCCAGATGGTGGACTAGATAGCCCATTCAATGTAATTGAATAGGGTAGGTAGGATTGGAGGGAAGAGCTCTAAGAGCCCCCTCATGTAAAAGATAAATTTCGATCTCATTTTGATAAGAGTTGGTAGAGAGGAGGAGTTAGTAGAATGAGGAGTTAGTAGAGAGCAAAAGAGAAGGATCTGAGACCTTGTTATAGGCCGTTCTCAGGAACACCTTGTACAAACAGGCATTTTCCATTTAATATATAAACAACAGTTTTTCCTGCACACTTTTATGTTGAATGAATCCCTGTGAGTGTTCTTTATATGCTATGAATGTATGTGATGTTGATGCATTTGCATGAGTTGTTTTGGCTTCAAGCTTGAGAGGTCTTTGAGGCTTCACACCAGGAGGGTGTGACAGAACGTTGTGGGTTCTGATAGCCGTGCACAGAGGATGCATTTATGAACTCTGCGGAGTCAGACAGAGACGTGCCAGGTGGGCACAGAAGTTGAAATCAACAACTCGGAAGAAAGACTTGTGAGGTTGTTGAACACCTCAGAAGGCAAGGCTGTGGAGAAGAACACAGTTGCAGACAGAAATATCTGAGGAGTTCTGTGAAGCTCTACCAGGTGGGCATTGAGCCAGTACAAGGAGTGCACAGAAGAACTTTGTTGTGAGTTCTGTAAGAAGATACTCTGCCAGGTGGACATTGAGTAGGTGTGCAGATAGGCACAGGAGAAAAGAACTCTTTGAGTTCTGAATTTGAAGAAGATTCCAAGGAAAGGGACCTTCACAGGGTTGTTGAACATCTTGAAAGACTCAGAAAGAGGATGCTTGAGTGAAGGATAGCCAGGAGAGCATCCCAAATTCTCCATTTGAGGGAGAAAGGAAAAAGGACGAGTTTCCTTGGAGGTCGAAGCTA
This sequence comes from Picea sitchensis, assembly GCA_010110895.2. Lineage (NCBI taxonomy): Eukaryota > Viridiplantae > Streptophyta > Pinopsida > Pinales > Pinaceae > Picea > Picea sitchensis. The sequence goes on along the minus strand of SNQJ01S0091243.1, from coordinate 25,707 downwards.
CAGGAAATCTCGGGATGGATAGCACCTTTGTGTGCATGTGAAGTCTCTGTAGGAGACGCAGAAGTCGAGGAATCCCTTGAGGATTCGAAGGCTAAGCTCAGGAGGGTGAGTGCTTTTACACACACAGGCCGCAAGAGGTTGTAGAATCCAGAGAGAGAGAAAATACTTTGGAAGGTTTGAGTTAGGAGAAGAAGATCAGGAGGAATAGCATCATTGAGAGCGCAGGCGAGGACTCGGATTCATGGAGCTCGCAGAGGGAAGACAAAGGTCAAGGACTTTAGTCTTGAAGAAAATCTTCCAAAGAATCAAGAGAAAGTGCCAAAGCTCAGAAGGGAGCATAGTTTCCGTTGGATGAGCCGACAGATTCTGGACCGTTGCTTTTCCACATCCAGGAAGGAGCGGGAGGAGCGCATAGAAGGAATCGATCTGAACCGTCCAATATTGAGCGAATCACCCATCAGTCGTCGGATCTGACAAGATATGCACAAGGTTTAACTTTGTGAATAGGAGGGTGAAAGTCCCGACGAGAGAGTTGACATCGGGATATCAGCAATCAGGATATTGAAAATCCTGTGGACAAGAGATCGGGTAAATCCACAGTGAAAACCCCGGAACAATTCAGAATCGTCCATCTGTTGGGATAGGTGGCAATAATCGAGAGCCATCGGCATCTCGGAAGTCTAGAGACCAAGAGTTCGAGACCTTTTGATTCCCAAACCAATGAAAGGATCACAGCCGTGGATCTAAAGAAGGATGTGTGTCGCGCGATCACCCAATTCGGAGATCCAGACACATGAACTCACATAAGTGAGCATTTTTTACTTTGCATTTGGAAAAGTCTGAGGTTTGATCTGAGTCGTCCATCTTGAAGGGACGCGTGGTAGAAATCGAGACCTTCAGTAAAATTCTCGAAAGGGGAGAATCCATCGACATATCAAGATTCGGCAGATCACGAATCCTGAGGACACGAACCACTTGCATTTCGGAAATGCGAAGTGTGAAATCCTGATAAGGAGGAGAGTTATATTGTGGGGCCAGTTGTCATCATATCAAGAATCGGAATTCGAGAGATCGGGGGAATCGAAGACAAATTCATTTCGTCATTTGAAACCTTGAAGTCCCGAGGGAGATTCGGAGCCGTTGGTTTACTAGATGATCACGGTCGTTGATCATGTCTACACCGAGAAGGGAAGAGTCCATCGGAATTTTGGAATTTGGCATTTTGGGAGTTCCGAGGACAAGAAGTCGGAGCGGTCTTATGAGAACTGGTCACATGGAGTAGAGCGTAGCCAGATGGGGCTAAGGCGAGAAGGGGCTCTTGCGAGGTTAAGTCCCGAGGTACATAGAGTCGTGGTCCTATGAGATGGTGGTCACAGGGACTAGAATATAGTCCAGGGGGCTAATGAAGATTGAAGTCATATTGGGAAATCGAGATTCGGAGGATCGGGAGTCCTGAGGACAAATGCATTTCGACATTTGAAAGCCCGAAACCCCGAAATGGACTGCGGTCATATAAGGGGAGGTCGTATAGACCAAAATTCTAGCCCAGGGGACTACTGGGAGTTGAAGCATCTCAGGATATCGAAGATCGGGAAATCGGGAAACAAACGGTTTGCGACATCGGGGATTGTGAAACCCCGAATCCCAAATTTTTATTTTCCTGTCATGAAGAGAACATCGATCAGGCCTAGAGGCTGCGAGGAGCAGAAAAGACCTGTGGGTCAATTTTAATAGATATTCCAGTGGAGAATCAAAGGAGCCACTCCGGATCGAGGGTAAAATTTGAACAATACTTAAGACCGGGAGGTCAACGCAGAGGCCTTTGTCGAGGCAGAGGGTGCGACTGCATCACCAACCCCAATGGTACAATTGTATGTCATGTGAATAGACGATTTGATGTCGAGCATGGTAGAAACCATTTGATTAATGATCAGTGATGAATAACATTAACAAATGTGAGGGGACCCACCAATGATGAAAATGGACCCCAAGGTACCTAGTACAATATAGCAAGTGTGACTAGGGTAGATAACATTGAACACTTATAGTATCGATCCATCAGGAGTCAATGATGTAAACCCATTATCGATGATGAGGAAACCTACCACTGATGACAACAATATCCAAGGTACTAGATAGTTTCTATATCCCTCTCTTAGATAAAGTGTTGATGTCGATAGGAAGTTATCTATCGAAGGAGGGCCTAAATGTATCCCCCATCAATTGATATGAAACATACATTGACCTTGTGAAGAGATATAATCATGAACTACAACTGATATAGGAATGGTCGAAACAAATGGTCAACAAGACAAAATATGGCTGACTTAGGCTTACTTCCCTTGAACATATAGCATGATGAAATGGAAACATTAACTTAAGATCACCATTGATACAGGGTGATGACACATGAGGCATTGACGCACTCTCCATAATGTCTAGAAGAGTAACTGACCAAAGGAGTATATGACTCATACTAATGGTACAAATCCTAGGAAAGTTATAACCCAATTGTAAGACAAAGATGAAATTAGTTGTGATCCAGGTGGATATCGGTGGCCATCCACCTTTTCCAACTGACTCAAAACAGTTTTCTAGCAATTTTGGTAATTTACTATTTTTAGCAGTTTTTAACTTCTGGGGCCATTTTGAGGGCCTAAATGCTAATGATTTTATGAGAAAGAAACATGCCACTGTATTATATAATGTGGAAGAAAGATACAACCATATGCCTTGATGTCGTCAGGTTCCTTCCAACAGTTCCTTTCTTCCCACACACTTCTTTCTCCAAGGATTTTGAGACCATGGATCTGATAGCTACTCACAATCTATCTTGACAAAGAAAAGCTCAAATCCAACATAAATTTCCCAAGCTCAATCCAACTAACTTTATCCATGAGAGCTCCTCTCCTTTTATAAGTTGAAGAGGATAAGGTAAGGAGGTTAGGATGATCCCACTAAATCATGAAAGCGAGTAAGATCCAAACCGTTCGGAGGCCACCTCACCATAGAAGATTCTCCTTCTAGAAGCATCGAGAAGAAGCTCATTTTTCCCACGTATAGGAGGTCGTCGCACCCTAGCTATAGTGCAGCCTGCGGAAACTCCGCACCCTAGCTATAGAGCAACCTATGGAAATCAGGCATTTCCGCACCCTGTGTATATATAGCAATCTACGGAAATCCTCCAAAATAGGTTTTTTACAAAGGAAAATACAACTTCTTCTCTCTGGGAAAGTTCTTCTCCCTTCATTCTTCAAGAATTCAGGCTATTGATCCTCCTAAAGACAAAGGATAGGTTTACATCATTAATGGTCATAAGGTTGACGAAAATAATGTGTAACAATAGGCATGGAAATGAATGTTTGGAGGTAGATAGCCATTGTTATATGGTTGTGAGGAATTATCGATCATTCCAGGAGGGAATGGATGCATGTGTGCATGAGATTAATGGAATTTTTCAAAGAACTATCCATAGTTGAGAATCCCTGGAGTTTCCAGCATTGAGATTTCTTGACTAGTATCATTGGATCCCTCGAGAGAAATGAAATAGACTAAGGGGAAGAGAGCTGAAAATTAGGATTTCTCTATGGTTGGTAAAACCTGAGAGCATGTTAGCTAAATGATGTGTATAGAGTCAGCCTAGGACTTGTCCTTGTGGATTCATATCCTTGGCTCGGGGGTGACCTGTTGTTGAGATTTTGAATAACAGAGTCTATGGTTGGGAGGATTGTCCTTTGTCTGCAACTAGTTGGTGAATGATTTAATTAATGATAAGTGCTCTTTTATTTTTCTTGCATATGTATATTTTTGTTGTGTATTTATTTATCTTTGAGACATATTTCTATGTCCATGCTTGTTGATTACTTTACGTGCATGGAACGCTTTTCCTTTCTTGGATGGTTTAGCATGTTCTTTTTAATTGCATGTGTTGAATCCATGTTTTATTGATGTTAAAGAATGGAACATAAATTTATAATCAGTCTATGAGGGTCGATCTAGAAGTACCCTGAAAATGGGTACTTTTCAAATCAGCATCTGGGTAAATCATTTAGGTATTTACTCTATCAGGTATGTTACAAGTTAGTTTCAAAGAATTCTTTGTGGGAATTTTGAGGTAGTGTGGCCCAGCCTGGTGGTTTGGTATGTTACAAACTTGTATCAGAGCTTCTTGTTCAAACACCCGACTAGTATGGGCAGAAACGAGTGAAAATTGGGAAACTTCATTGTTGCATACTTCGGTTTGAGAGAATTTGGGAGAAAATAGTGGAAAATTAGAGAGAAAATACCCAAATTCATGAGTAGTTCTGAGTTTAAATGATTCAAGATTGTCTAAGAATTTTAATGGAGTCAATCTGCAGAGTTGCAGAGTTAGATTCGACCTATGAGGTCAAGAATTCAGGTTTTAATGGTTGTTGTAGCACTGGGAAAAGTTTGATGAATCAATGGTCAAGATAGTGTTCAATCTCAAGATCAACGGCCCAAATTCATCCTTGAAAATGCTTAAAACTTCTTCAAATTTTGGCAAAGTTACCAGATCGACGGTTGAGATTCAATTTTGGCGGTTGGAAAAAGGAGATAGATCGACAGTCCAGATTCATTTTGGCCTTTGGGAGGTTGGATCTGATCAACATTCAATATCATATTGGCTCGGAGATCGACGATTCAAATTCGTCAAGAATTGGTTGAAAAATTTTCTTAGTGTTGGCGTTGGCCTAGAGAATTCGTTGACAACTGATGGTCAGGTTGGTCAAATTGGCGAAGTGTTTTAATCGCAAATGGAATTTGCCAACAGTTGATGATCGGGTCAGGTAATTTGGAAAAGTGTTTTTTTCACCAACAGAAATCATCGATGTGTTGATGGGATGATGGTCGGGTCGGTCGGATTGGCAAAGTATTTTAGTCATCCAAGGGAAATGGTCGAAGAGTCGATGGGTTGATGGTCAATTCAGCTGGATTTGGGAGAAGTATTTTAGTCATCCAAAGAAAATGGCCAACGGACCGATGGTCCAATAGTCGGGTCAACTGGATTTGGGAGAATTATTTTAGTCATCTAATGGAAATGGTTGACGGGTCGATGGGTCGATGGTTGGGTCGACCGGATTTGGGAAAAGTATTGAAGTTGTCCACAAAAAATGGTTGATGGGACAACGATCAGGTCAGCCATATTGGTGAAGTGACAGGTCAACAGAAATGGATGATAGTCAATGGTGAAAAGAGGATGATTACGTGTCATTCCACGTCAAAAATGAAATGGTCGATGACCAATGGTTGGGTCAGCTAAATTGGAGAAATGTTTTTCATCGGTCAATAGGAATGGTTGACGACCGATGGGATGATATTCAGGTCAGTTGAAACATAGAAAGTGTTTCATCCACCAATGGGAAGCGTCAACGGTCGAGTTGGTCGGGTCAGAAGGGTGTGAAATAGGTTGCTAAGTAAATGGGTCGATGACCGATGATCAAGTCAGTCGAGTTAGAAGGGTATTGCAATCGGTTGCTAAAGAAATGGGTTGATGGTTGATGGTTGGGTCGGAAGTTTGGACAATATTGACAAATCAACGGCTTAGATCTCACCTAATTTTGAGATCGACGATGCAGATTGCCCCATAGGAAAAATTTTAGCCATTTTCTTATTTTGGCCATAAATGGAGAATATTAAGTTGGATTGAGATGAAACTTATGGTTTTGTTCCACATATAGGATATTTATAAAATTTCCAGAAAGGGCCATTACCCATTTCTACTTGGATTTGTTAGAAATTGAAAAATAGTGGTTTTTAAATATTTGGGTCTGGATCGTTGGCAGAGGTCCAGATTAAGCTGAAATTATTGGAGAGACTCCAAAAAGAAGACATGGAAATAAAATATGAGGTAAATAAATAAATTCTAAGAAGATTGGAATGAGGATGCTGAAATAGGCCAAAATCCACTATTTTGAACCACGTTTTGAGGATTTTTGAGATTTTCGGAGGAGGAAAAGTGACCCCATATGATATAATTATTAATACCAACATATTTTGTTTAGTCAAATTTTTCTATAAGTGCATAGATTGAGAGATAGTCAGTTTCACTAAAAATTCCAAGTCTTGAAAAAGGGGTGAAAAAGGACAAAGTTGTCATTTCCAAATTGTTGTAGTTTTTTACTAGAGAATCAGATTGAAAATATGAGGGTTGTTATGAATTTCCTATAATTATTTTTATCTATGTATCCTACAAAATTTTCTCTAGTTCCTAACATATTCTATTATGCAATTGACAGAAGTTGGCCTTTCAATAAAATTACACCAGTGGAGAAAATGCTCAAATGGGGTGAAATTGGCTTTTTCAGGAAGCCATAACTTTCAGCTCAGAGATCAAAATGAGGCATGAGTATATCCATTGGAAATCTGATTCAGAGCAAAATAATCTAAAACTATTAGAATTGGAGAATTATTATATATTTCTTCATGAGTTGAGCAGAAAAAGGACTTGTAGCATTAATTAGAAATCTTCTATAATGTGCATAATTTTAACAAAAATGGTTGCTTGCACGTTTGGCATAATTAGAGGTATAATTAGATAAATTCACTCCTAGGATTGGATATTAGAGTCATGGAAGCATGAAAGAGCTTGTAGAAGTTGTTTGAGGCAATAAAGAGCTACAGGGCAAGTAATGAAAAGTGGATAAACAACTCAAGAAGAATGGAACAAAAAGAATTATCAGTGAACTTCTATAGAATATGAATGAATTACAAGAACAATAGAAAGAATCCTCACATAGGACATGAAGCTAGCAGGTGAAGAATGTTATTAATGGGAATAGAAAGGAAAAGTAAGACTCCATAACCTTGAAGGTAGATATGTGTAGATAGATGCAAGCTTGATGTGAAAGAGAACAAGGAGCTTAAGAGGTGATGTGTGTATCATCTCTTTGTACCAAGCA
>SNQJ01S0091241.1:0-32775 GCA_010110895.2 Picea sitchensis | reverse complement strand
ATGTACCAACTTACCCCATCTAGGCCCACATGACTTTTGGCGCTTCATCTCTTAGGGTTAGGGTTTTTTATGTTTAAGGTTTTCTCATTTATTCTTTATGTTAAAAACTCCTTTGGAACCTCATTGTAACCAACTTCTTGTGAATGAGCATATCCAACACATCTCTTCTCAGAGATAAACTTCCACCATTCTAGCTAGCTTGTGTGTTTTTTCATTTTACAGTCTTTTGTGTTTCAGACAGTCATTAATAGAATATGAGTTTTACTGTATTACTGTGTTCCTTGCCATATCTCTGCGTAATTATTTGTTACATCTATGTTATATCTATGCCTTCACATCGTTCCTAAAATAATCTCGATTAGTGGTATCAGAGCGATCTACTCCTCGTTGTCCTCAGTGCATGTCCCTGACGGGGTTAGGGTATAGAGAGTTGGGTCGCAAGCTTGTATCTCTTGAGTAAAACTGCTCTCGCAAGCCCAAATGACCTTCCATGGAAAAATAAAAGAGGGATGACGAGACAAGAGATGCTTTCAAATTGTTTCTCGAGGAAGCTCACACGTGACATAGGAATGAGATGATGGATAATTTCTCCCAGATCCTTCGATGGTTATCGGAAACAACAGAGACACCTTCAACCAAAAATCACTTCAAATATGTGTCACCCTTCAAGGTATAAGTTAACTTTGATATTCATTTATTTGAAGGCCCGATAGATGCCAACTCTTTGTAAAAATGGTTAAATCTGTTGGAGGGTTATTTTGTGTCCAAAAATTTTCCAAGCAAGATCACCTTCGCGCTCCTTAAGGCCCTTTCCCATGTCAGAGATTGATGGGAGACTTACAATGAGCAACATGTCGAGGATAAATTTGAAATTTGTGGGCCAGGACCCACTTGGGTGGATTTGGTTGATGCCTTCAAGGAACAATATTACCTTGTTGGAAGTTATGATGATCAGTAAACAAGATGGACCACACTGCGCCAAGAGAGGGGCCAAATGGTGTTGGAGTTCAAAAATATGTTTCATACCTTGCACACTAATCTGGGTATCAAAGACTCCAAGCAGAATCTGGTCCTAAAATACCATGGGGCTCTACACATGTAGATCCAAACCGAAATGGAGTTTCTGGACATCTCATCATTGGGAGCCGCTTATCGATATGTTTTCAAAATCGAGCAAAAATTCAAGCAACAGAACAACCGGGAGTTCAGGTCTGCAAATCCACAATAGCCAAAGTATGGTAAGGTCGGATTTAACCCCTATTAAAAAGTACATATAAAGGATGGCCAACCCTAGGAAAACCATCCCAAGCAACCAACAAAGAAGGTTAATAGGAAGTCGAAGGACATTGGAAAATGGTGTGAGTTCCACAAAATCCCTTGAAACAATACAGATGAATTTCTCTCCAAACAGTCATTGTTCGTTGAGACTAAAACCCAGGGTCAGATGCTAACTCAGACTCTGATTCTGAACCATAAAAGGGAATACATGTCATTGATGAAAAACCTAGTGTCACCATTGCTACCACAAATGTCTATCCATAGGAACCGAAGGAGCCTGAAGAAGGGGAGAGTCTTTTCCACTCATGGATGTGGGTCAAGGGAACCCCACTCTATTTCATTGTTGACAACGGTAGACAAAATAAATTGATCCCAATAGAGGTTTTCAAGAGGTTTAACTTGAAAACGACATTGCATCCTCAGCCATACACCATTGGTTGGCTTAGCCAGGGATGGGGCATACACGGTAGCGAGCAATGTTGCCTACACTACGACATCAAACCCTTCAAAGATGAGGTATTGTGTTATTTTTCCCCACTTGAATTTTGTGATGTTTTTCTAGGAAAACCATATATGTGGAAGCATCATTTTGTTTCTGAATCTAGGCCCCGTAGTGTCATTATTACTTTGGGAGATAAACTCTATAGACTGTCGGAGGAAGTCCCAAATACTGTGGTCTCTTTGATCTCTGTGAAGTAGTGTAGAAAGGTGGTTTCTCAGACCCAGAGATTTTTCCTCTGTATGGTTCGATTGGAAGGTAAACAGAAGGTCATTGAAATCACCAAAACCTATGCACGGGGTCTCTCTACCCCGCGGAAATAGGTGGATGGAATAGTCAAGGAGTACAAAGACATATCCACATCACATACTAGGGTTCCTGTGCACTATCAGGTAAAGAACTCAATTGATCTGACACCCAGTTCTCCTCTGCCTAACGGTCTTGTATACAAGGTTTCTGTTATGTAGAATGAAGAAATCAAATGCTAGATTCAAGAGATAATTCTGAAGGGCCACATCAAACCAAGCTCCTCACCTTGTGGGAGCCCAATTGTTCAAGACTAGAAGAAGGATGTGACATGGTGACTTTGTATTGATTACATATCCCTGAACAAGATCACAATCAAGAACCGGTACCAAATTCCCTAGATTGATTATCTTCTCGATCACCTCAAGGGAGCCAAGTTTTTCAGTAAAATTGATCTAAAGTCAGGTTACCACCATGTGTCGATTGAGAAAACTAATGTGTGGAAGACAACCTTCAAGTCCAAATAAGGCCTTTTTGAGTGGTTGGTCATGCTTTTCATCTTGACTAATGCCCCAACCACATTCATGCGGATGATGGATGATATATTACAACCATTCACAAACTCCTTTTTTGTTGTATATTTGGATGAAATCCTCATCTTCAACAAAGATTGGGAGGAGCATTTGGAGCATATTCAACAAGTATTGGGCACCTTGCGACAACACAAGTTATATGCCAATTTGGAGAAGTGTTCCTCCAACATGTAGAGAATCCAATATTTTGGATACATCATGGATGAGCAGGTTGTACATGTGGATCCAACCAAGATCCAAGTCATTCGCAATTGGCCAGCCCCGAAGACAATGACTAAGCTCCGCAGCTTCTTAGACCTTGCTAATTTCTACCAACAGTTTGTGTTGGGGTTCTCTCATATCGCTTGGGCCCTAAGACATGTGACTGAGGGTGGCACAAAGGCCAATTTTGTGTGTTTTGTGCCCCAACAAAAAGAATTCGAGGATCTGAAATCTCACCTCTATGCAGCACCAGTCCTCATTCTGCCAGACCTGCAATGACCATTTGAGTTTGAGACAAATTCTTTAGAATGTGTTATTAGTGTAGTCGTCACTCAACACGGACATCTGGTAGCCTATCATAGTGAACTCTATCTAATGTTGTTCAAATATACCCCACTTATGACAAAGAGATGTACTCCATTGTGCAGGCATGTCGACAGTGGAAGCATTACATTCTGGGGAAGGAAACGATCATCCACACTGATCATAGACCACCTCTGCAATTAATTTAGAAACAAGGAAAGTTACAAAATGACTTCCATCAGAAGTGGGCCACGTACCTGGAACAATTCCACTTGAATATCAAATACAAGGGTAGCACCAACCATGTCGCAAATTTCCTTAGTTGACCCTTGGTGGCAGTGCTCACCATAGTTCTCATGTGGACATGAGATATCTAGATGGCCACAATTATACAATAACGACTTTGAATTTTCTATTTCATATCAAACATTGAGCACAAGCAAAACAATTCCCAACTTTCATCTCCAGGATGCATTATTATGCCATATGATCCATCTATGTGTTCCTTCAAGTGAGCCTGTGAAGTTGATATGGGAAGCTCATTACAGTCGGGAAACGATACATTTTGGTATAGAAAATATAATGGCAGTACTGCAGAAGCATTTTTATTAGCCAAAGATTCACAACATGTTCACAAGTACATCAGATTCTACACCATCTGCACCATTTCCAAGCCCGCCAGCAAGAAACAGGGGCTATACACCCCTCTGCCTACTCTGGATAAGCCTTTGAAGTCCATCTCCATGGACTACATGTCCGATCTTCCTTCAACCAAGCATGGGAATGACTGTTTCTTCATGGTCGTTGATTGATTCTCTAAGATGGAAATTTTGGCACCCTGTAAGAAGAGAATCATAGCCGAGGCCACCACCAAGTTCTTCTTCACACATGTTTGGGTTCATTTTGGGCTACCACAAACTATTATCTCTGATAGAGACAGTAGGTTCCTAACCACCTTTCGGTCTAGACTATGTTCTATGATGGACACCAAGTTGACCAAATCGACTACCTTCCACATACAGATTGATGGACAAACATAGGTAGTCAAAAGGATGATTGTCCATATCTTGTGAATGTATAATTCGAAACATCCACACACATGGGATGAAATCCTTCGTTATGTTCAAAATAGCTACAACAAATCCCTCCACATATCTATTGGCCACAACCCTTTTCAGGTGTGCTTGGGGTTTCAACCATTGGCCCCCATTGACGTAGCTTTTCCCATTGAAGCCACACAGGAAGAGTCCTCCTATGCTCAAACAGAGACTGAACGGGCAACCAAATTTGTTGATCGCATCCAACACATCCAACAAGTTCATCATATTGTGCAAAAAGGAAATTCCAAGTACAAGAAGTGCCATGATCAACATCGGGTACTGCACAAATTTTAGGTCGGAAATAACGTCTGGTTGCATTTGCAAAAAGAGCGTCTCACAGGTCCCCATCAAAAGTTGTGCTCACTCTGATATGGTACTTAAACCTTCACCAAGGCTATGGGTTAGAATGATTTTGAATTAAGTATTCCTCCTTTCTTGCACCCAATATTTAATGTGGAACTGCTCTGAACATATTTTCCAACTCTCCTAGACACTTTGGATGCAACCGAGCAATTGTCCCCTACATAAACCAATCCTTCCTGCATTGAATAAGTGAAAATTGATTGGATCATGGACACCAAGAAAAAGGACACCCGCCAGCATACTATCAAACATTATCGAGTCATTAAAGCAGGGTAGTTTTTTCATCAGGGCAAGTGGCTCACTAGGAGTCAGGTTCAACAGAGTTTCCTCATATGATGCATGAAATTGACACAATGGACAAAATTTATTCCTAAGGGGGTAGGAATTATCTAGGTGTATATCGGTGGCCACCCACCTATTCTACTAGCTCAAAGACCAATTTCCATTTTGGCAGTTTTTTTCATTTTTGGGTCCTAAACTTTTGAGGCCCCAAACAATGTTTTTTTGGCCCCCCATAGTCACACTATAGGATATATCTAGAGTGTGATGAAAACATACATATTAATCAAATAGTTATTTCCAATGATATATCATGCACCTAAAACGAAGATCATATGCAAAAGTTACGACCTCGGGAAGTTGATGTACCAACTTACCCCATCAGGGCCCACATGACTTTTGGTGCTTCATCTCCTAGGGTTAGGTTTTTGGATGTTTAGGGTTTTCTCATTTATGATTTATGTTAAAAAGGCCTTTGGAGCATCATTGTAACAATATTCTTGTGAATGAGCGTAGCCAACACATCCCTTCTCAAATATAAGCTACCACCATTCCAGCTAGCTTGTGTGTTTTTGCATTTTACAGTCTTTTGTATTTCAGACAATCATTAATAGAATTTGAGATTTACTGTATTATTGTGTTCCTTGTCATATCTCTATGAAATTTTTTTCTATATATCTGTTATATCTCTGCCTCCACATCGTTCCTAAAATAATATGGATCAATGGTATAAGAGTAGTTTTCTCCTTGTCGTCCTCAATGCATGTCCCTGATGAGGTCAGGGTATAGAGAGTTGGGTCTCGAGCTTGTATATCTTGAGGAAAAATGCTCCCGCACGCCCAAGAGACCTTCCATTGCGAAATAAAAGAGGGATGAAGGGATAGGATATCCTTTCAAAATATTTCTCGAGGAATCCCTCACGCGACTGAGGAACGAGATGATGGATAATTTCTCTCAAATCCTTCGATGGCCGCCGAAAACAACGGAGACACATTCAACTAGAAATCACTTTGGAGGTGAGACACCCTTCAAGGTACAAGTTAACTTTGATATTCCTTTATTTAAAGTCTAGATAGATGTCGACGCTTTGGAAAAATGGTTAAATCTCTTAAAGGGTTATTTCTCTTTCCACAATTTTTCCAACAGTGAAAAGATCACCTTCGTGCTCCTTAAGGCCCTTCCCCATGTCAGATATTGGTGGGAGACTTACTGTGAGAAACATGTCGAGGATGAATCTGGAATTTTTTGGCTAGGACCCACTTGGATTGATTTTGTTGATGCCATCAAGAAACAATATTACCCTGTTGGAAGTTATGATGACCAGTACACGAGATGGATCACACTGCGCCAAGAGAGGGGCCAAACGATGCCAGAGTTCATAAATATTTTCCATACATTGCACACCAAGTTGGGTATAAAATACTCTAAGCAACATATGGTCCTAAAATACCATGGGTTTTTGCACATGTACATCCAAACCAAAATGGAGTTCCTGTACATCTCGTCATTGGAAACCGCTTATCGATATGTTGTCAAAGTCGAGCAGAAATTCAAGCAACAAAACAAGCGGGAGTTGGGGTCTGCAAATATGCAACAAGAAAAGTATGGTGAGAGTGGCCCTAACCCCCAGGCCAAAGGACAAAGAAAGGATGGCCAACCCCAGGATGACCAACCCAAGGCACCAATAAAGAAGGGTAATTGGAAGTTGAAGGACACTGGAAAATGGTGTGAGTTCCACTAAAGCCCTTGGCACAATACTGATGAATGTTGCTCCAAACATTCATTGTTGGCTAAGAAAAAATCCCCGAGGTCATATGTTGACAAATACTCTAATTCCGAGCTATAAAAGGGAAGAGAGATCATTGGTGCAGACCCTAGTGTCACCATCACTACCACAAAATTCCAGCCATAGGAACCGAAGGAGCCTGAAGAAGAGGAGTGTCAGATGCGGGTGAAGGGAACCCCACTCAATTTCAATGTCGAAAATGGCAGCTAGAAGAAATTTATTTTAGTAGAGGTTCTGAATATCTTGAACTTGACAATGATGTAAAATCCTCAACTATACACCATCGGTTGGCTCAGGCAGGGATGGGACATCCACATCAGCCAACAATGTCACCTGCACTATGACACCAAACCCTTCAAAGATGAGGTATTGTGTGATGTTTCCCCTCTTGAAGTTTGTGATATTTTTATAGGACAACCATATATGTGGAAGCGTCATGTTGTTTATGAATCTAGGCCCCATAGTGTCATTATTAATTTGGGATATCAACTCTAGAGGGTACCGGAGGAAGTCTCAAATACTGCGGTCTCTTTGACCTCTACAAAGAAGTGCAAAAAGGTGGTTTCTCAGACCGAAAAATTTGTCCTCTGTATGATTCGATCATAAGGTGAAAGAAAGGTCATTGCAACCTCTAGAACCTCTGCACAGAGTCTCTTTGCCTAGCAACAATAGGTGGACAAAATAGTCGAGGAGTACAAAGACATATTCGCCTCGCCTACTGGGGTGTTTGTGCACTGTCATGTATAACACTCAATGTATCTGACACCCGGTGCTCCTATGCCTAACGGTCCTGTATACAGGGGTTCTTTTATGGATTATGAAGAATTCAAATGCCAGATTCAAGAGATAATTATGAAGGGACACATCAGACCAAGATCCTCACCTTCTAGGAGCCCAATTGTTCTAGTACAAAATAAGGATGGGACATGGAAACTTTGTGTTGATTACAGATCCCTAAGAAATACCATAGTCGGGAACTAGTACACAATTTCCCAGATTGATTATCTTCTCGATCAGCTCAAGGGAGCCATGTTTTTCAGTAAAATTGAGCTCAAGTCCAAAGAAGGCCTCTTTGAGTGGTTGGTCATGCCTTTCATCTTGACTAATTCTCAGACCACATTCATACAGATGATTCATGATATATTATGGCCATTCACAAACTCCTTTTTGGTTTTATATTTGGATGACATACTCATCTTCAACAAAACTTGGGAGGAGCATTTGGAGCATATTCAACAAGTATTGGGCACCCTGAAACAACACAAGTTATATGCCAATTTGGAGAAGTTTTCCTTCAGCATGAAGAGAATCCAATATTTGGGATACATTGTGGATGAGTAGGGTGTACATGTGGATCCAAAGAAGATCCAAGACATTTTTGATTGGTCGGCCCTAAAGACAATGATCGAGCTCCACAGCTTCTTGGGCCTTACTAACTTCTACTAGCAGTTTGTATGGGGTTATCTCATATCGCTTGGGCCCTAAGCTAGGAGACCAAGGGTGGCATGAAGGCCAAGTTTTTGTGGTCCGCGCCCCAACAAAAAACATTCGAAGATCTGAAATCTTGCCTCTCCTTAGCACCAATCCTCATTCTTCCATACCTACAATGATCGTTTGAGATTGAGATAGATGCTTCAGATTATGGTATCAATTCAATCCTCACTCAGCATGGACATATGGTAGCCTATCATAGTGAAACTCTATCTGATATTGTTCGAAGATACCCCACCTATGACAAAGAGATGTACTCCATTGTGCAAGCAAGTCGACGATAGAAGCATTACATTCCGGGGAAGGAAACAATATTCCACACTGATCACGAGACTCTACAATTCATGTATACACAAGGAAAATTAAAAAATGATCGCCATCAAAAGTGGGCCACATACCTGCAACAATTCCACTTTAATATCAAGTATAAGAAAGGTAGCACCGACCATGTCACAGATTGCCTCAGTCGACCCTGGATGGCAATGCTCCCCATAGTTCTCAACTCCTATGGACATGAGACATCTGGATGGACACAATTATACAATAACAAATTTGACTTTGATATTTCCTATGAGACATTGAGCATAGGAAAAACAGCTCCCAACTTTCATCTCCATGATGGATTATTATGCCATCTAAGCCACCTATGTGTTCCTTCAAGAAAGCGTGTGAATTTGATCTGGGAAGTTCATTATAGCTGAGCAACGAGACATTTTGGTGTAGAAAATATAGTGGCAGTACCGCAAAATCATTTTATTGGCCAAAGCTTCGACAAGATGTTCGCAAGTACATCATATCCTGCATCGCCCGCATCATTTCCAAGCCCGCCATCAAGAAACATGGGTTAAACACCTCTCTGCCTACTCCAGATAGGCCTTGGGAGTCCATCTCCATGGACTACATGTACGGTTTGCCTTCAACCAAGAATGGTAATGATTGTGTCTTGGTGTTCGTCAATCGATTCTCTAAGATGGAAATTTTGGCACCCTGCAAGAATAGCATCATAGCTGAGGCCATCGCCAAGATCTTCTTCACACATGTTTGGGTTCATTTTGGGATACCACAAACTATTATCTACGATCAAGACAGTATATTCTTGAGCACCTTTTGGTCTAGCCTATGGTCGAAGATGGACACCAATTTAACCAAATCAATTGCCTTCCACCCATAGACTGATGGACAAACAAAGGTAGTAAACATGATGATTTTCCATATCCTACAAATGTATAATTCGAAACATCCATGCACATGGGATGAAATTATTCCTTATGTTCAAAATAGCTACAACAAAGCCCTCCACAACTCTATTGGACACAAATCTTTTCAGGTGTGATTGGGGCTCCAACCATTGACCCCCATTGATGTAGCTCTGCCCATTATAGCCGCACATGAAGAGTCCTCCCATGCTCAGGCAGAGGATGATCTAGAAGCCAAATCTCTTGAGCATATCCAACAACAAGTTCATCATATTGTGCAAAAATCCAATGCCAAGTACAAGTAGCGCCACGATCAACATCAAGTACTGCAAAAATTTCAGGTGGGATATAATGTCTGGTTGCATTTGCAGAAAGAGCCCCTCACAAGCCCCCATCAATGATCCAAATGAATCCAAAAAGATAAAAAAATTCAAAGTTCTCAGATTCAGACGAAACCAGAGCCATCATGAAGAGCTCGTTGTGCGGATTCTGATGGTATATTTGGTTTCGAAAATGGAGTCTGTATGTGAAAGTTATCGCATTCGGAAGTTCTGCATAAACAGTAAAAAAGTCAAACTAATTAAAGGTGATGTGGCAGTGGCAGAGTTTCACATGTGGCATTATGTGGGTAGGACATGTAGAAATAACAGTTCGTATTCGCTTAAAAGGGGGCATAACTAGGGTAGGCATTGATGCTCTTGAAGTGTATTCAAACATTAGGAAGCTTGGTGGAGGTTGAGGTCAGATCGGGAGAGACGACTAGGAAGGAAAGCGATACTCAGAAATGGGGTGCATGAGACGGAGAACCCCTTTTTTTCATCCCAATGAATAGAATAAATAGAGCATGCCATGTGGCAGGTTATGTAGTTGCATATTACTAATTAAAATCATGTGGCAAATTAATTAGAATCATGTCGCAAATTAATTTTATAAAGTGGAGATATTATGGTTAATGGTACCCCATTAAAAAAAAAAAAGAGAGAGAAAGCACAAATCCCATTCTTTATGTCTTTCATATCACCATAATATAGCAACTAATTAGTATGGGAGATTTTGTGGGTTTTTATAACCATATAATATGGTTATACCATTTAACAAGGATCGCACCACATATCTTTTAAAATGTGGTGTTTAAAGTTTTAAAGGGGCACGATATATGTTATGTGGTTGTAATATATATTACAACGATATTTTATGTCACGACATACCATATGGTTGGTAAACCCATATTTTATGGATATCAAATCTATTTAAATGTGCACGCCAAGTACATGTGGGTCGAAAAACTTTGGATATGGTTTATTTTAGACCATATTTAAAATCATATCCCATATACTATGTAACAAACACAAATTTCGATGCCCAAAAGATGAGTTGTTGGGATTTGATCCCACAACCACCAGTTATATATGAAAAAGGTTTATCCAACGAGCCAGAGTCCAAATTATGCAAAAATCATAGAGATAGTCGGTTTTATGAAGAGAAGCCAGTGAACTAGTTAATATTTGGAGGCCATTTTTGGGAGCTACGCTCAACCTTTTTTGATGTCGTCTATTTCATTGGATTCCTGAGATAGAGACGAACACAAGTTATTCAATCGGAGATCTAATTGATGTAAATTTTATATGCATTCTGACAATTGAAGATTAATAAATAAGCATCCCCCATTGAGACAAAGGCCCGGAGACGTAGGCAAATCTTCCGAACTCCGTTATCAAGTTTTGATGTTATGGTTTGATGTCATTATTGTTCATTTGTTGTTTTGAATTATTTATATGGATGCAACATTCTTTTATTAAAGCTCCTTCTTCTTCTCTTTAATTTCTAAATGGTAAATCAACTCATGCAAGATACTTAACCAAGTCATTTAATATATCATTTCGGATCAAGTGGTATCAGAGCAGGTTGACATTTGGTTGTTTTTTAGTATGCATGATTACGAGGGAAAAGTTAAGTTGTGGTGAAGGAGATCTTGTAGAAGGAGATTCTAAGACAAGATCAAGAAAGAGGACATCTCAAAGTGAGAAGATGACATTTGAATAAAGACTTTCTCAACACAAAAGAGAGTTTCAAAGAACTTTCTTTGCTATGTTGGAGATGGTAAAAGTATTGTATGAATATTACTTGGAATGGAAGAGACATGTTCAAGGGGAATCTTCAAAGCAAGACAAAAGTGAAGAGGGATTAGACCCTCCTTCACCTCCTCCTTCACCTCCTTAATATCCATCTTCTTATTCTTCAAGTACAAGTTCAAATTCTACTTCTACAAGAAAACATTCTCATTCCCATAAACATAAGCCTAACATGCCATTACTTAAACTTGATGTGAAATTCGAGTTGACCATGTATAATGGATAAGTAAATGCTAAGAAGCTTGATAACTAGGTCAAACAGATGGAGGTATATTGCAGTGTGCAACAAATCAATTATGAGGAAACCAAGATCAAATTCACATCGCTTCGTCTTGTTGGCACAACACTCATCTGATGGCAGAGTAAGTTGCAACATGGTACTCAACAAATTGGTAATGTATTTTCATCATGGAAATATTTATTTTTTCACTTAGAAAAGAGTTCTATCCTTTGGGATATAAGGAGAAGGATTTAATTGAATGGTAAAGTCTTAAATTAAGAAAAAAAACAATTGGTGCAAGAATACACATATAAATTTCGTAAGATGGATTTGATGTTAAATATTCCATTACATACACAATAAAATATTATGAAGTATATAGGAGGTTTTCCTGCACATATTCGCAATACTATGTTTATGTTTGGACCTACTGATCTTGATGAGGTTTCTGTTCAAGAGACATATATTGAAGTAGGAAAAACTAGAGTTGGTGTATCAGGGGAATCATCTTCAAGGAAAGAAGGCAAAAGAAAAGGGAATGTGAAGAAAACAAACTTAGCTATAATGAAGGAAGAGAAGCTCTCTTGTAAGCATTGCAAGAAAGAAGGGCATGATGATGAACATTGTTGGAAATTGCACCCAAAGAAGAGACCGAAGTGGTTCAAAGAAAGGAAAGGGAGGCAAAAAGTTGCAACAACAGCAAAACCAACAGACTTGGGGTCAGATTCAAGTGATGAGACTAAAATCAGAGCAGTTGGTTTGTCAAGTAAAATTGGTGATGGTTATTATTCTAGAAGTAAATTGTCTCATATAAGGGTAATTATGAAACATACCAAGATCGACACTTTGTTACATAGAAGATCTCAAGCTAACTTAATTTTAGAAGAAGTGGTTAAGAAATTGGTATTAAAAACTAAGATACATCACAAACCCTATTCACTAAATTGGATAAGCAAAAATCACAAATTGCCCATAACAAAGAAATGTGTCTTAAAGTTTTCAATTACATTTGTTATCACTCCAGGTGTCCTTCCCTCACTGTAAAGGAAATGAGCCTGGTAACTTAACTAATATCTCAATAATTTTTATGTAATTGGATGAAGATGAATAACTCACTCACTGATTCCCTCACTCAAGATAACTAAATAATATCAGATAGGACAATTCTCTCAAAACGTGTTTATCAGATAGTTTGTTGAAAATATGAATGGAGAAAAATAATCATATCAAACAGAACATGTATATTAACAACATATATGATGGGTCAATAAAACTAATAACAAATACTTGTGATCCTAGTTTACTGATATGAAGGTGAGATGACAATCACCAAATTGAAGTAAACATAGACAAGAGAACCCCTGCTCACAAGCATAGAAAGAAAGAAGATAATGGTTTGAAAACAATAATGAAAGAAACTTGTGTTCACTAGATATATATAAAGAGGTCGTCCTCATGAAATACAATGCATTGGAGTATTCAAGATCGAACCCTTCTTCCCTAGAAGTTATAGGCTTTATAGCCTTTACAACATAGTTCAAGATCCTATAAAAATGGATCTGATATACCTAAAATAGAATAAAATCAATTAGATCTTAGCATGTAAGATCTGTTATTATCATCATAAGTCGAATTTGACAACCTGGAGCCTTACTTAGCAACTTGTTGGTGAATATTACAGAGTTTGAAATCTGTCTTTGATGATTGGACGATTTCTGTCAAGAATAAATATGCCATTTGGTGTTATTTGCTTACCAAATGCCTTCAAAACTTTATGAGGAAGATAATATGACTTCTGATAATTATTATATTTATTTTAAAACCATTCCCACGTGTTTCCCTAATCAAAAAACGTGATCTGGGCAAAAATAGTAGCTTTTTGCCCTGTTTTGTGCATAAATTTATGGAAATATGCCACTTGAAGACCAGCCTATATCTCTCAAATAAAAATATCTATGTACAAACTGGAAGAGGATTTTGTATATTGGTTTGTTTTGAAAAAAAACCTCTCTCATTTCTTGGAGATTCGTTTTCATTTTCCCGGGATCTGCATTTCAAAAACATGTGTCAAAAAGGGAAATTTTGAGATCTCAAAATTAAGGCTTAGAGATGGATTCGATTCTCCCAATATATTACACCTGTAGTAAAAGTGAGATAGGTTATTTTTATTTGACATGTTAGTAACAAAATCCTTCGCCCGTTTCTCAAAATGATTCACCAGTCGCTCAGAATCGTCATTTTAAAATGATGACTCAGCCCAGTAAAAACGCAAAATTTATGTGCTTCCGGTGGCTAGGAGAGCCTTGAGATTGCGTTGTAGGCCTCTGAAGATAGAGATTTCGGTGGCTTAGGAACCGTTTTGAACTGATTCTTAGCCACCGAAACCTGTTTTTCGAGTCTTTTGAAATAAAGACTAACTTCAAAGGTTTTTCAAAGATATTTACAAGTTAGAACTCATTAAAATGAGCCCTAAAAAATTTAGTAGAGTTTTTTATAATGACTCTCTATCACCTAATCAAATAATTTTGAACAATTTATTCGAGGAGATAACATCTTGCTCCTATTGGGGATGAAATCCTCCCTGTGAGGTTTCAAGGACCACATATCTGATGCCTTTCCTGGAAAAATAAAATCCATAACTTAGTCTCTAGTGTTCCATTGGGCATGGAGTCAGCATTTCATTGGGCATGGAGTCAGCATTCCATTGGGCATAGAGTCATCCATTCACCCTTTTCTAAAAATCTTTCATGACCTATATAGATGATCTCTATATATCTTCAAGACTGTCTTTATTCACACAAGATAGCTATTGCATCTGCTGAAAAATGGAAGAAAAGAAATGCTTGGGAAGCAAGTTTATTTCCTACCCTACTCTACTCTAACCAGTTCTGAAATTGGTTAAGTAAATGTTGATTTCCATAGCAACCATCCAAGCAATTTTAACACTGAAATAATCTCACCATTCACACTGATCAATAATTGATGTTTGAAGTGTGACAAGAATGATAAGAATCCATTTACAAAACCAAACTCACTAGACAAAATGTGCAAGCTAAAGAAGTCTGAAACTTCCCAGTTTTCTGAAATGTATGATTCGATGAATGCTGCCACTAAATCTTTGAAATAGAGATCAAAAACATACTGATTCTTGAGAAACAATTGCACATCTATGGCAGCCTCTTTCTCAGCCATGATTGTTCCTCTATTGGAAGATTGATCACCTTCTTGTTCTCTTGAGATCAATTTATGATCATCAAAAATTACAATTTCCTCATCAAAATAGTGCTCAGAGGATGATGATAAAACAGTGTTAACATCATATGGATTTTGATCAATTAGAAACATGTAGTTTTCAATGCAATCATTGGTTACCATAGGCTCAAATTGGTTTGCAAATTGATCATACACTTCACATGCATACCTGTCTCTAGAGAACTCAACAAATATTGAATAATTTGATTCACAATAAGAGATAAAATCACCTGCTTGTTGCTCCAAAACTGCCTCGTATTCACTATCTTCTTACTTGAAATTTGAACCATACTGACATTTTTCTTGCTCATGTGCATACAGATTTTCAAAGTAAACCTGCTTGCGGATCCTCCTGGAAGCATATATATTCTCCTCAATCTCTAGAGCATCTTCAAACAAGCATCTTAGGGATGAAGACTTCCTTTCTAACAGGAGGAGGGAAAGCTCTGAATGCAGAACCATAACATAATAAATCATAGAAGCTTTCTCTGTAGGCTGAATCTCCAAAGGCATACCATAGTAGATACTGAAAAATCTCCGATTGAAAACAAGCAATTTTTCATTCTGTTCTTTCTCCAAAGCATAAAAGTCAGCAAGGTAAGAATCTGCTGGTTTATTTTCACCCCAATACTTGACAAAAACATTTGAGAACTCAATCCAGGAACCAATGGAATCATCTCTCAGACCTTTAAACCATAGAGCAGCATCTTTGATCAAAGATTTTGAAAAATATATCATGATCACATCTCCATGAACAATTTGAAAACGATCAACAAAATCCAAAAAGGATTCCAAGTGTCTCTCAGCTGAAGCTTGATTCTCTCCAGAAAACCAAGAGAGATATTCATAATAGTCAACAGAGAGGGCAGCTTTAAAGGCTTAAACATCTTCATCCTGATTTTGATTTGAAAGGCTGTGGGTTGATCATGAGGGATAGCAATTTGCTGACAAGGTTCAGAAATAATGGCAAGAGGAGTTGAAATTTGACAAGGTTTTGAATCAATTTTGATCTCCCCAAGATCACATGGTTTATAAAAGTCGGGAGGTATTGAAATACAGAGCTCATTTTTAAGAATTGATTGTGATGGGGATATTGAATCGACATCTACAATATGGGGTTGTAGGATTTCCTCTTCTAAGGTTGGGTATATAAAAGAGGGATGATAATTTTCTGAATATACGAAACAAAAAATAATTCTCTTTACATGCAAAGGAAAAAGCATGAAAGAGTTACTAAAGAATAATAACAATTCATGGAGTAAACTGATGAAATGATACCTTGATTTAGCATTCTGCCTCTTCATATTCTGTCAACCAGATCCTTCCCAGTGGAGTCACCAGGCAAATGATTACAGTCGATTCTAATGTTTGTCTCTTGTTTTCCATCAAGAAACAAATCTATGTCATTCTCCCAGGGAAACTCTTCTTTCACTTTCGTTCCCCGGCAACGGTGCCAATTTGTTATCACTCCAAGTGTCCTTCCCTGATTGTAAAGGAAATGAGCCTGGTAACTTAACTAATATATCAAAAACATTTATGTAATTGGATCAAGATGAATAACTCACTCACTGATTCCCTCACTCAAGATAACTAAATAATATCAGATAGGACAATGCTCTCAAAAGCTGTTTATCAGATAGTTTGCTAAAAATATGAATGGAGAAAAATAATCATATCAACCAAAACATATATATTAACAACATATATGATGGGTCAATAAAACTAATAACAGTTACTTGTGATCCTAGTTTACTAATATGAAGGTGAGATGACAGTCACCAGCTTGAACTAAACATAGACAAGAGAACCCCTGCTCACAAGCATAGAAAGAAAGAAGATAATGGTCTGAAAACAATAATGAAAGAAACTTGTGTTCACTAGATATTATAAAGAGGTCTTCCTCACAAAATACAATGCATTGGAGTATTCAAGATCGAACCCTTCTTCCCTAGAAGTCATAGGTTGTATAGCCTTTACAACATAGTTCAAGATCCTGTAAAACTGGATCTGATATACCTAAAATAGAATAAAATCAAATAGATCTTAGCATGTAAGATCTTTTCTTATCATCATAAGTCGAATTTGACAACTTGGAGCCTTACTTAGCAACTTGCTCATGAAGATTACAGAGTTTGAAATCTGTCTTTGATGACTGGGTGATTTCTGTCAAGAATAAATATGCCATTTGGTGTTATTTGCTTACCATGTGCCTTAAAAACTTGATGAGGAAGATAATATGACTTCTGATAATTATTATCTTTATTTTAAAACCGTTCCCACGTGTTTCCCCAATCAAAAAATGCGATCTGGGCAAAAATAGTAGCTTTATGCCATGTTCTGTGTAGAACTTTCTGGAAATATGTCGCTTAAAGACTGACCTATATCTCTCAAATAAAAACATCTATGTACAAAATGGAATAGGATTTTGTATATTGGTTTGTTTTGAGAAAAATCCTCTCTCATTTCTTGGATATTCGTTTTCATTTTCCCGGGATATGCATTTCAAAAACATGTGTCAAACAGGGAAATTCTGAGATCCGAAAATTAGGGCTCAGAGATGCATTTGATTCTCCCAATATATTACACCTGTAGTAAAAGTGAGATAGTTTATTGTTCTTTGGCGTGTTAGTAAAAAAATCCTCCACCCGTTTCTCAAAATGATTCACCAGTCACTCAGAATCGTCATTTTAAAATGATGACTCAGCCCAGTAAAAACGCAGAATTTATGTGCTTTCGATGGCTAGGAGAGCCCCGAGATTGCGCTGTAAGCCACCGAAAGCAAAGCTTTAGGTGGATTAGGAACCGTTTTGAACTGGTGCTTAGCCACCGAAACCTGTTTTTCGAGTCTTTTGAAATAAAGACTAACTTCAAAGGTTTTTCAAAGATATTTACAAGGTAGAACTCATTAAAAGGAGCCCTAAAAAATTTAGTAGAGTTTTTTATAATGACTCTCTATCACCTAATCAAATAATTTTGACCAATTTATTTTAGGAGATAACAATATCTAAGTTTGTGGATGAATTAATATGTGATGTGGTACCGCTAGAAGCATGTGGAATGGTCTTAGGTAGCCCTTATTTATATGATCGCAAATCAATCTTCTTCAAGGAACAAAATCAATGTCACTTAACTAAAGAAGGGACAAAATATGTTGTGCATGCTCATGATATGAAAGGGAGTTAATCTCTTTTTACAACGGAACAATTAAAGAAGACAACTTATGCAAGCAATACACCTATAATTGTACCGGTTGATCTTAAGCAAGAAACTAAAATGGTCGTAGCATGTAGATCTAGCCATACTTTGCTTCAAGATGAGTTTTTGTCATGCAGACTTGTAAAGAAGAACAAACATTTTGGTTCATTGTCAATCATGTTTTTGATATGGTTATCACTGCTAATGTTTTCTACATGGATGGTAGCGGGTTTAGAAAGATGTGAACAAATGCAAATGGCTAACGATATGTGTTCAGTTATCATGGTTGTTTTGCAATTGATTATGATGCAACAAGTGCACAATATAGATTTGATAGACAAAGGACAAGTGTGGAGGCCTATCCCACACTTGATGTCTGGTTAATATCCTTTTAGAGGACAAAAAGGTCTCAGTGGGGAGGTGTGATCCAAATGAATCCAAAAAGGCCAAAAATTCAAAATTCTTGGATTCATATGAAACCAGTGTCATTGCGAAGAGCTCGTTGTGCTAATTCCAACGGTATATTTGGTTTCAAAAATAAAATCTATATGTAAAATTTATCGCAGTCGGAAATTCTGCATAAATAGTGAAAAAGTCAAACTAGTCAAAGAGTAACGTAACAGTGGCAGAGTTGGACACGTGGAAATGGCAGCATAACATATCGCAGATGATTTGGTTGCATATTATTAATTAAAATCATGTGGCAAATTAATTTTATAAAGTGGAGATATTATGGTTAGTGGTACCCCATTGAAAAAAGGCACAAATCTCATTCTTTATGTCTTTCATATCACCATAATATAGCAACGAATCAGTATGGGAGATTTTGTGAGTTTTTATAACCATATAATATGGTTATACCATTTAAGGATCGCGCCACATATCTTTTAAAATGTGTTGTGTTTAAATCTTTAAAGGGCACGATATATGTTATGTGGTTGTAATATATATTACAACAATATTTTATGCCATGACATACCATATGGTTGGTAAACCCATATTTTATGGGCATCAAATCTATTAAAATGTGTGCTCCAAGTACATGTGGGTCGAAAAACTTTGGATATCGTTTATTTTAAACCATATTTAAAATCATATCCCATATACTTTGTAACAAACACAGATTTCGATGCCAAAGAGGATGGGTTGTTGGGATTTGATTTGTTGATATTTGATCCCATAACCATCAGTTATATATGCAAAAGGTTTAGCCAATGAGCCACAGTTCAAAATTATGGAGAAATTGTAAAGATAGTCGGTTTTATGCAGAGAAGTCAACGAACTAGTCATTTTTTGGAGGCCATTTTTGGAAGCTACACTTAACCTTTTTTGATGTCGTATGTTGCATTGGGTTTCTGAGACAGGGAAAAACATAGCCGAGTTGATCAAAGATCCATTTGATGTAATTTTTATGTGCATTTTGAGCATTAAATATTAATAAAGAAGCCTCCCCCACTGAGACAAAGGCCTAGAGACGTAGGCAAATTTGTCGAAGTTCGTTATCAAGTTTTGATGTTATTGTTTGTTGTCATTATTGTTCATTTGTTGTTCTGAATTATTTATATGGCTGCAACATTCTTTTATTAAATCTCCTTCTTATCTTTAATTTATAAATGGTAAATAAACTCATGCAAAATATTTAAAATATCATTTCAGATCAATCAGAAGTTTCACCCACTCCAATATGGGCATTACACCATCAACAAGGCCATGGGTGAGAATGTTTTTGAATTAAGTATTCCTCCTTTCCTTGGACTGTGCCTAGTATTTAATGTTGAACTGCTCCGACCATATTTTCCACCACTCCTGGACACTTCAAATGCGACCAAGTAGTTGGCCCCTACAGAATTCAATTCTTCCTACATCGAACATGCGACCGTTGATCGAATCATGGAAACCAAGACAAAGGACACCCACCAGCAGACTATCAAACTCTATCGGGTCGTCAAAGCAGGGTAGTTTATTCAATAGGGCAAGTGGCTTGTCAGGAGTCAGGTTTAGCAGAAGTTTCCTCATCTGATGTAGGCACTTGACGCAATGGAGACCATTGCTTTCTGATGGGGGAGAAATGATCCAGGTGGATATCGGTGGCCACCCACCTATTCCGATGGCTCAAAGACCAATTTCCATTTTGGCAGTTTTGTTTCTTAATTTTCAGGTCCTAAAATTCTGAGGTCGTTTTGAGACCCTAAACAATGTTTTATGGGCCCGCCATAGGCACACTCTACGTTATAGATGGAGTGTGATGAAAACATGTGTATTCATCGGATATTTCTTTCCAACGAGCTATCATGCACCTAAAACAAAGATCGTATGCAAAAGTTATGACCCCGAGAAGTTGATGTACCAACTTACCCCATCAGGGCTCACATGACTTTTGGCGTTTCATCTCCTAGGGTTAGGTTTTTGGATGTTTAGGGTTTTCTCATTTATGTTTTATGTTAAAAAGGTCTTTGGAATCTCATTGTAACCAACTTCTTGCAAATAAGCGTAGCCGACACATCTCTTCTCAGAAATAAACTACCACCATTCTAGCTAGCTTGTGTGTTTTTGCATTTTACAGTCTTTTGTATTTCAGACAGTCATTAATAGAATCTGAGCTTTACCGTATTACTATGTTCTTTACCATATATTTGTGTAATTCTTTGTTATATCTTTGTTATATCTCTACCTTCACATTGTTCATAAAATAAACCAAATCATGAGGCGAGTCAATAGATGGCATAGAATTCCCAGTTATGGTGAATATACAATATTTAAATGTCTTAGTTGTGCCTATCGAGGACATGAACAAGCTAGACAAGGACAATGGACAGAGTTAAGCTACAAATCATTTTTTGAGTATGTTATGCTTTTCAGTTTGTATAAACAGTATCTTTTACTGAATATACACAGTTCAGAACAATAATAGTGGATATGGCATAGTAGAAAGACTAAATTTTGGATTTAATGGCTTTGTCGAAGCTAGAATTTTTCCATCACATCTAGCTTACATTTTATAGTAAGTAATTTCGACCACACCTTTTTAATTAATAAAATCCACTAGATTCTATGAAATAAAAAATAAATTATTTATATTAAAAATTAAATAATATTATATTAAAAATTAAATAATATTATATTAAAAATTAAAAAGATCAATTTTTTTCATATCTCATTTTGTTTTCAATCTTCTAACTTATTAAAACTTATCACTAAGAGTAATTACCAGAAAGTGATACTTAGATTAATAGGTAGGAAATTTTGAATTTATTTTAATGATTGGAAATAATTATTTATAATATTTAATTTGATGATTGAGATTTATGTGGTGAGATTTTTCTTAGAATATTCACAATATTGTTTGTTATGGGTTTACGTTTCGGATCCATAACATGACTCGTCTTCTCAACATAAAACTTTATATTAAATTTTTATGTTGAGAAAAATAAAATTATATTGTTTAAATAACATGAGTGGGATTAATGGTTAAAAACATGTGTTTTCTTCTTAGAGGTAGGGTATGTATACCTCCATAAACTTTAGCAATTAAATCACTTCACAAAAGGGTCCCTTATCCCACAAAGAAAAGAGTCTCATACATCAATTTGGTGTGTAGCTTGGTCGTGGCCTTAAAAATAGATTATTATTATTATTATAAAATTCAGAAAGCCTAAATATTTTTAAATGTAGATTTTAATTTTTTACAATTTTAATTGTTCTAACATATATTATATTATTAGATTTAATGTGTTTTTTATTTTTAAATAATATGTTTATTTTAATATATTTCTTAATGTATTTTTTATTTTTAAATAATATGTTTATTTTAATATATTAATTTATTATTATTTATTATGATAATTACAAGGGAATATTGTCACTTATTAATATTAAAAATAATTTTGGATTTATAATAATGTTTAGAAAGAATTGTCTGTAATGTTCCAGATATTTTAGGTTTTTTTTTGTTAAAAAAGATTTTGTCTCTATTATAAGAAAAAATTTAGACTTTTTCCACGGGAAAATTTCTCTTTATATTCAGAAGGATATAAAAATTTACAATGCAACAATCTTGTCAAAACAGTGACCTATGAAGGAGGGCAGCTTGTTGCTCGCATAAAGACAAACATCCAAACCATGTCAATCTAACCAGAGTTTTGAGGAAGATGCTACCGTCGAAATCATTAAGTTCTGTTACAAAAGAAGATCAGATATCTTGTGTCTTTCGCTTCAAATTTTGAGCATTATTGGGGGGCCCTCATTGCCATCCTCCCATCGAGAGAAAGTTAAGAATCCGAGGGGCCAGAATAATGCATGTTTTGATAGAAAGTCCGCAATACAATTGTCTTCTCTGTAGATGTGTGAGGCGGAGAGGCTCTTGATAAGTCTTGTAGCTTCAATTGCTCTCTCTTTCCAGCATTCCAGTGTTGTTGTCTAGAGGTCAGCTTTTCCATTAATCCAGTCAATAATGACTTTTGAGTCTCCCAGAAGTAGCAACACATCGATGTTCAGCCTTTGAGCCAAGATGAGGGATGCCCACGCCCCCATAAGTTTGGCCTTGGTGTTAATGCTTTGACCGCAATTGAGAGTCCATCTGTAAGATGTGTGAGAGTTTATGAGGATGTGACCCCCCACCCCACAAAGAGTTCCATCTAGTTGTGCAGCTCCATCAAATCAGGCGATGGCTTTGTCAAAAGGAAGAGTTGTAGTAGATCTACGGTTTGGCTGAGCTTTTGTAGGAGTGATAGGATGGTCTACTGTTGTAAGAATGAATTTGGTCACCAAGTGAATCGAGGGGGACTTATCTTCAAAAATGGAAGCATTTATTTCCAACCAAATGTTCCAGCAAAAGGTGGTTGGCAGCGTGGGGTAGGTCTGGAGTCTAGAGCACCATGAGCTAAAGCAAGAATTCGTTGAGGGACCATTCCACTGTTCGGAAATTTTTAGTGTAGTAGTGACTTGTTGCCAAACTTCTCAAGTGAAATTGCAGTTCACAAAGAGGTGTAGAGAGGTTTCACTGTCCATCTTGCACATAATGCAGCGATTGGGACCTGACCAGCCACAGCTTTGGAGGATATCCCAAACAAGGATTTTGTTCTTCGTCAATAGCCAGATGAATAGTTTAAGTTTCAAGGGGCTTTTCCAAGTCCACAGTCGTGTGCGCCAAGGCTAATCGCAGGTTTTCCAGATCGCTATTGCCATCGTGTTGTAGACGTTTTTAACTGATATAAATCTGTATTTATCGCCTCCTGTCCAGATGAGAGTGTATGATCGCTCCTGTAGACGGATGCCAGTTTCATTGAGATTATGTATGTATCTGTTCCATTCATCTGTGTACTCACTGTCTAGATCCAGCAAGGAACTAGTTACCCAGGATTCTCCAAGTAAGTTGCAGCTATGTGGGGATTTTAAATGAAATAGGAAGTGAAAACCTAAACTGTGCAGGCGATGCAGCAATCTAGAAGATAGCAGGGCCTTTTTACCCATGCCAAGGATAGCATCCCTGCCAATTTCAATAGTGGATCCAGAGCCGGGAAGCCACGCAATCCGATGAAGGAGGATCGGGAGCGACTTCAGAAGATGCTTCCACGTTTGTGAGCCCCCTCGAGGAGAAGTTGTAGCTGATCTGAGCCAGGAGTGGACCGGCTGGTGGGAGATGTATTTATCTTTTATAAGTTTTCTCCAAATGCCTGGTGCCATCAAGATTCACCAAAGCGTATTCGTCGAAAGTTCTTTGTAGAAGAGATACAAATTCCTCAATCCCCAGCCTCCCAGTGCTTTTGGTTTTGAAAGGATCTCCCACCCACAGAGATGGAAGCCTCTGTTTTGCTTGCTGCCCTTCCAGAGGAAGGAAAAAATCAACTAACGAAGCTTCTTTATTACTGAGAGAGGGATGTGTGCCAGAGCCATCCAATATACCAAAAGGCTTTCCAAAACTGCCTTGATTAAGATGTATCTGCCACCCAGAGTCAAACATCTATTACACCAGTGTAGGATTATGTACTCGAACTTTTCGGTTAACCATCTCCAGTCCCTTGCTTTGTAGCTTGTGGGTTTGATATGGTATCCAAGGTAGCTGAAACCATCCACCAGATCTCGAAAATCGATGCCGAAAAGTGTCTTTAGATCCGTCAGGAAAACGTCCCTCACACCTGTGGCCAAGAAGGTTGACTTATGATAATTGATCTTAAGACCTGAAATAGTGCAGAAAGTGTTAAGCATATTATAAATTTCTGTCCATTCAGACATGGAGGCCGAAGTCATGATAATCACGTCATCTACGAAGAGTAGATGCAGTATCTGAGTCAGTCTTGAATCTCTGATCCCTGTAAGTTTTCCAGCTAATTGACTTATCTTTAACAAGATACTAAGACTTTCTAAGACCAGTATGAAAAGGAGGGGTGAGAGGGGGCATCCCTGGCGAAGCCCTCTTTCACTGTGGAAGACTTTAGTAGCCTCGCCATTGATCAAAACAACTAAGGTGGTTGTGGTTATGCAGCCCATCATCCAATTTGTAGTGACAGCCCCAAATCCACACTAAAGAAGGATGAGGTGTAAAAATTTCCAGTTTATACAGTCAAAGGCCTTTTTGAGGTCCATTTTTAGGAGGATGGCTGGTAGGTTTTTTGTCTTAATGTTGTGTAAACATTCCTGTGTTGTTCCAATTGCATCTAAGATTTGTCTTCCCTTGAGAAATCCAAGTTGTTCCTCTGACAGTGCCCGAGAGAGTATAGGGTGGATTCTTTTTGCAATGATCTTTGTTATAATCTTGTAGCTGAGATTACAAAGCGAGATAGGTTGGTAGTCTGAGAACTGTCAGGGATGATTTTGTTTTGGAATCGGGACAATAAAAGTATTGTTTATTTTCTTGTTGACCATCCCTCTGTTCCTCGAATCTTCAATAGCATCCAACAGATCTTGTCCCATTAAATCAAAATAGTGGAAGTAAAGTTCCACTGTCCACCCATCAGGACCAGGACTTTTTTCTTTAATAAAGCCTTTTAACACCTCGAGGATTTCTTCTTTTGTGCAGGGGGAGTCCAATGCTCTCGCTTCCTCATCTGTGACCATGTGTGGGAAAAGTTGGGCAGTTTCAATATGATCCTGTAGATTGATGTCCAGATCTATTTGGTAAAATGATTTGAAGTGGTTGTAATCCGTCTGCTTAATGTCTTCAGTCCTGTGTAAAATGCTCCCATCATCTTCCTCTATATCCCAAATGAGTTTTTTGTTCCTGCGGTGGCTGGCAAAGTGATGGAAGTAGCGGGTGTTGTTGTCTCCACTAGAGAGCCAAAGTGCTCTGCTTTTCAGGCGCCATCTGACCTCTTCTTCCCGGAGAATAAGCGATCGGTCTGCCTCTAAAAGATGCAATTTAGCTTTGAAGTTGGACTGCTGGTCAGCCCGAGCCTTCTGTCTGAGTAAAAAAGTTATTTGATGTTCAAGTCTGTTCAGCTTGGATGAGTCTTGGGATTTTTTCCTCTTGAGCCAGATGATAGAATTTTCCTTCAGGCAGTTGAGTTTCCTCACCAAATTACCCTATGCATCCCTAGGTAACGTGAGGGACGAGTCGAACCAAACCGATCGAACTATCTGATCAAAGGCAGACTCCAATAGCCAAGACGGGTTGAATTTGAAGGGATATTTTGTCCCCAGTTTCCCTTTTCCAATCTGTAGGCAGATGGGGACATGATCGAAAATGTAAGGCGGATCGATCCAGGCCCGGGTCATGCGAGTTGGTGTAATCAGATCTTCAGAAACCAAGAAGCGGTCAAGACGTTTATCTATACAGGAGGAACCCAATCTCCCATTACACCAGGTAGGCAGAAGTTCTGTCGGTTCCAGATCCACTAGAGCATTTTTTGAAAAGAGGGATTTGAAGAAGTCTGCTAGTGGGTCTAGCTTAGCTCTGTCTCCCCAAATCTCCTTGGAACTGAGCGTCAGGTTCAGGTCTCCCGCTATAATGAGGTATTTTATAGCCAGGAGGCCTAACCGGTCAAGCTTCTCCCAGAAAATTCTGTGGTCCAGGCAAGGGCCATATGTGTTGAGCAGGGTCAGGGAGGTGTTAAGTTCCAAACAGGTACCGGCTAATAGAATCCCACCAGAACTAAGCACCAGAGAAAAATCAAAGAAATTAGGATCCCAGGATACCAGGAGTCCGCCTGAGTTTCCAATTGAGCTAGCCGCACATACCATCCAATCAGGTCAGAGAGAGAATAGAAAATGCCTAGCAGCTTCAGCATCCACCAGCATTTCTTGTAGTAAAATAATCGTCGATCGAATCTTGTCAAGGAGTCATCTCATGGAGGCAAGTTTCATGGGTCCTCCTACCCCTCTAATATTGAGGGAGAATAGAATCATGATTTGGCCCGTGCTTGGGATTTTAATCCTCTAAGTGCCCCTGTAGTCAGATCAGTGATTTGAGAGGCCGAACTTGATGCCTCTGTGGTTGCTTTTTTCCATGCACCGCGGGTTTTGAGTAGCGATAACTCAGAGCCCAGTCCTCTGGACCAAGAGGGTGTTGTCATAGGTTGCTCTTTTACTCCCGAGGTCGAAGGTAAGTTTCCAATGATGGATGGGGGTGGGATGAGAGTTTTGTCATGGTACAGTGGAATGGGGAGGGAGTCAAAGGGAAGGGAGGTTGCAGGTGTAGTGGTAATGAACAGTTGGTCTAGATCCTGTGAAGATAGTGGTTGTTCGGAGTATCCAGGGGGAGGGGTGGGATCACGCTCCGGGAGAGTAGAGTCATCAGGTGTCTGTGAATTGGTGGAGTCGCTAAGGGGGAAGGGGTTGTTCGAGGGGGGTGGAGAGTGGACTAGTTCCCTCGGGACAATCACAAGAGGCTCTATGGGCAGATTTGGAGGTGCCAGAGCGTCTAGAGTAGCAGGATTGTGGGGAGAAGGTGGGGTGTCTGAGGGGTCACCAAAGGGATCCGGATGCAGAGAAGTAAGTGCCTGCAAATTAATAGTGTGTCTCTCCTAGGAGGAGAGAGTGTTGTAAAGTGAGGGACAAAATAACTTGTTCTTACTTACCAATGAGTCATCTTGAGATGCAGGGCTCAAGGCTCGCAGATGTTGTAGAGACTCCTCTCCAAAAGTCCCTGGATATGTATCGTATCCATCAAAGCTAAACTCCTCCGATGGGTCTGGATCTGGTTCGGTGGGGGGGAACTTTGAGCAATCCCTTCTCAGGTGGCCAATTTTGCGGCAAAATGAGCGTTGGAATGGGATCCCCAGGTAGTCGAGTCGTTGAGCAAAATGAAGGCCTCTCCAATCAATATTCAAGACTTCCAGGAGACCTGCGTGGATATCCATTTCCACTAAGAGCTTAGCCATTCTTTTGTCTATTGAAGCAAGAGATTGTGTGTCCACTTTTAAAAAACAGCCTAAAGAAGTACCAATGAGCTCGAGAGCCTGTTGGTTCCAGAGTTGTAGTGGAAGGCCTGGTAGAAGGACCCAGAGGTGCCTGTAGGTGAAGTGTTCAGTGGAAGGATTAAAGATGAGCCTCCATCTCTTAAGCATGAGGATTCCACCACCAACAGCCCAGAACTTATCCAGAACACAGATAGTATCCTCAGATGTCTTGAAAAAGAAGCCAATCCATCCATGTTGGAGATAAAGTATCTTGGGAAGATATCCTAGAAGAGGTTTCCAGGAGGCTGTTATCCAATCTTCCAAGCGTAGGTTGCACTTATCCTTGTAGGATAACCTACCAACCAAGGCACAGAGAGCCAGGTTGCAGGCTTTAGATAGTCCTACATCCATTCCCAGGACAAGTTTTGGGTGTGATTTTTTTGGTTTCCAAACCCTCTGAGGCTTTTTGTAGTTGGAGTTATGTAGGGGGTGGCCAATAGGGGTGTTGGACTGATGGAAGTTCCCACATCTCCTATTGATTCGGAAAGGATATAGTGGGTCTTCCTCAGATATCGACTTCGGTAAAGAGTCTCCCGAGACAGATGTGTGGAGAGGAGTGTCAGGAGCAGATATCCTGGAGTTCGATGTGCGTTTAGTTTTCTGGTAATGGTTACAAATCATCTTGTCTATAGAGGCAATGATGTCTGAATGGCCCCATGGGTCCTCGTTCTTCCCCTCAGTGGAGTTCGAGATCAAAGTCTCCATGTGAGTGACTGCATCTTCCCCAAGATTAAAGTCTTCTATCGGTAGAGGAAGTTGTGACAGGAAATCCTAACAGAAACAGGAAGGACCCTACCAGCTCCAAGAAAAGGGTTGGGGCTAAAAAAAGACAGAGAGTAGAAAGGGTTACCAAGAAAGTATTGGATGTCGTGTGAGAAGCTAGAAAAGGTTGTAGTCAGTAGACAGTGGCAGAGAGAAATATAATATTGTCTACCACGACCAAAACAAATGTCTGGGCCCGACCAACCAAGTGAGAGAAGGTCAAGGCAGAAGAAACTTAATCGGTGGGTAGCAGTAGTCCAGGGAAGTCTGGACGACTCAAAGAGAGTTGACAGTAGCCTTTGTATGGGGCCGTCCGAAGGAGTGAGTGTAAAAGAGTGGAATCATGAGGAGGAAAAGGAGGGATGATACTACCCCCCATAACAGTCTCTCCAAGGTGCACTCCAGTTAGTCAAATGGCTGAAGCGCCCACCAAAACCAGTGCCTCCATGTTCATTTTCAAAGGGCTGAAGCGCCCGCCAAAACCAGTGCCTCCATTTTCAAACCAGTGCCCACCAAAACAAGAGATCGGGAAATTTTAAACTTAATGTTTAGAAAAAATTATTTGTAATGCTCAATTTATCTTAATAAAAAAAAATCAATGCAATTTTAGTTCTATATTAATATTGCAAAACAATTATTTATATTATCTATATTAAAATAAATAAATATGGAATCTTTTCTTTAAATGTATGTAGAATGTTCAGTATATTAAAGCTTAGCACTATATTTTTCCCATGCACTTATTTTATATTTAAATAATATTTTAATTTTAATATATTAATTAATTTTTTTGTAATGGGTAATTATAAGTGTGTATAGTTGATTGTTTGAGGTGTGTATGCTTCTCGTTAGTCCTTCCCCTTATTAGCAAACTCCATAATCCCTTCCACATGCCTTCTTAACAAATGCTCATTATTCAATTACTATGTTGAATACACCTAATATCCATCTCGTTAGTCCTTCCCCTTATTAGCAAACTCCATAATCCCTTCACATGCCTTCTTAACAAATGCTCATTATTCAATTACTATGTTGAATACACCTAATATCCATCTATGCATGTTGGTATTGTTTTCTACAACATAAATACTTTTCTCCTTACTTCTCAATCATAATTTCAATGCAAAAGTTTTTTATTATTTTTAGGTCCATTCCATGTGGTGTTTTGAGTAATATAGAAAATAGTTAAACCAATGCTATTCCTTATTACACTAGAGAAAAGGTGCATTTACAACCCAAGTAGATGTGTCGCGTCTCATAATATTAATAAATTAAATTGAAAAAAAAAATGAAGAATTCACAACTTCATGCAAGAGGTTGGGTTTCCTCATATGGAATTGATTGTAGTTAGGGATTATGGGGTCAAGAAGTATGCCCCTCCAATAATTGGTTATCCACATTTATGGATTAGAATGAGACTAGGGCTACAAGTCTATTAGTCTCTTGTCTAATCAAGACAAACTATGAAAATGAAGACCCTACAAGAAGGGTTTCCCCAAGGGAATATCCTTCACCAACAAGATCAACAAAACACTTGAAAAAATACTTTAAAACCTTTCCAAGGAGTACATAACTGATCAAGACAACAGATAAGAACTTACCAAATGATCTTAGGGAAGAAGGAAGAGATACAAACCCTAAACATCCTCCCTCCAAGTAGTTGATAACTCCTCAATGGATCAACCTTTCTAGCTTATGTATAATCTTGAATCATTTCACAATAGCCTTTAAAAATACCAAGAATAATAATCAAGAAAGAGAGACATCCAAAAATTGACACCCAAAAAACACCAAATAAAGATCTTATATTAAATGGCTCCAATAATGATCTCCAATAATTGACAACAATTTGGAGATTTGGAGTGAGAGGAGTACATTTATTTATAAATAAGGCTCACAACTCCTTCCCATTCTTTATTCCCTAAAATAATCCTAAGGAAATAAAATATATGTGACTTGTCATCCACATAATTTGGAGAGTAAGTCAAATTACAATTAAAAACCCTCATTAAAGGGGACGACTTCCACAAAATATGCTCAAATAATCTCCATAAATCCTTGAAACATGTCTCCAAAAAATGATCATGTCCATAACTAAGGTCAAGGCACCTCCATAAAGCATGAGAGTGACCCTCCAAGAGAAAAAATGGCTCATAAACCCCCAACAAAAAAAATGGCGTCAAGCTTCTAAGAGGGTCAATTTGGCTTCAAGGTACAACTTTTCATCAAAAGTGAATGTCAGAGGCCTCAAAATATGGCAAGGAAGGATCCTTGGCCATCCTAGCTCCAACGTCCTCCTTCAAGCAAGGAGACAACCTTACCCCAAGTAAAATAAAAGTGGATGACTTCTTCCATTTGTTCAACATGTAATCAAAAGTGTGATCAAAATCCCCTCCACATAGCAAGGGATGGGTGTCATGTCATTATATTCAAGTGAAAAGTCATTTAAGTGACCTCCACATCATCCAAGTGGCTCAAAATAAACCCCACAATTGTCATAAAGTGCCCCAAGAGAGGTCGACCCTCCTTTCGTGAAGAAAATTCTTTAAAAAAGTGATAAATGAGGGGGGCATTTTGGCATATGACACATGGAAAGTGTACAAGAGGTCCAAGTGGAGGAAAACAACCCGTATGTGCCTTGAAGAGTGTGACCAATGCCTCAAAATTCATGATATGTCTCAAAAGATGTGAATTTTCCTCGATAAATGTAGCATTAAATGATCAGATACATAGTCATCTCCGAGGGCCAAAATGTGGTACATACATAAGAAAGAGAGGGTCCATGTGGGAAAGGTGTGTTAAACCATGGTTGTGGCAACCTTTACAGAGTGCAATCACCTTTTACATAACAAAAGAATAAGTGAATAGTTATGGCCTCGTAAATCACATATCCTAGTAGATCCAACCTATGAATTCTCACATACCTACCCAAGACATAAATGTCCAACTTTAGATGGAGTTACCACCTCCAAGGAGTAGAGAAATAAAACCAAGCACCCTGAGAATGGGGACTAAAAGGACATGCCATGACCATCCACCTGAGGGGATCCAATAGCCCCTAACCAACACTTGTACATCAAGTCATTCCATCATGGCCA
The DNA here is from genome assembly GCA_010110895.2 of Picea sitchensis. Taxonomy (NCBI): domain Eukaryota; kingdom Viridiplantae; phylum Streptophyta; class Pinopsida; order Pinales; family Pinaceae; genus Picea; species Picea sitchensis. Next base: position 1,389 of record SNQJ01S0091241.1, on the reverse strand, counting down.
CATACAAAGAAATCATTACACTTTCAACACATCAAAGTGGTTACATCTCATGAAAAAATGTAGGGTACATTGTTGATAATCTAGGATGTAACACATGTCAAGCAACTAATTAGATATAAAGTATTATAGTGTAATCTCAACTTATGTCATTGTTATCGCTAACTTTATAATCATGATCATAATTCTTTTTATATTTAAATATATATTAAATCTTGAACTATTGTATTATTCAACATGCATATTTATACTTGTAATATATGTCAATATTGTGTGTCCCATGTGTTGTGGTGTCATAATAGAAATGTGCATCTAACAATAAAAACTATCATGGTTATAAGACTCACTTATGAATAATTCATGATGTATGAATGTAAACACTAAGAATAAAAGCATAACCATTATTCAAATCGTTTCTCAAGAAATTGCACAAGATCATATTGTAATCTATACAAAACTAAAGAGAACATTCAGATACAAACTCTTTTTGTAATTATATGTAACAACAACTGAAAATTCCAAGGATGGCATATGTAAGGGAGAGAGGGGCGAGGGGGTGATGTGGGGTCATTCTTGATCTCAAAGGAAAATATGAAGCTTCATTCAATTGGGGTATTGGAAGCAACAAACAACTTTTAGCAACCTATCAATGAATCATCTAGGCATTAGAGGAAATTTTGAGAAAAAATACAGTTGATGAGTTGGAAATTCAATAACCAATAAAATTTCAAAATTTTGGGTCAACCATAGTGGTTAAATTGGACATCTAAAAATCAAAGAAGCTTATTTGTCACATTTTCATTTGACAATAGTTAACCACACCTTATAAAAGATCTTAGTGAAATCATTTTTAATATGAAAAATATTCTTAAGACACTAAATATTTAATATTTTATAATATCACTACATCTAGATATTAGAAAAAAATCATATTCCTCTTTTATATCATAAATATTCTTAAGAAAAAAAAATATTTAATATTTTAAAATACCACTACCACCACATATTTAAAAAAAAATCACAATAATTCATTTTGGAATAAGAAAATTATTTTATATTATTAATCTATTTACTGTTTTTTAATTGGAATGAATTAATAAGTAAACAAAATAAAATAAAAAAATTTAAATATTTTTTTAATCATGATCATCTTAAAATGAAATCATTGCAAAAATTGATGTGACTTCCAAATTATTGTCCACTTATTAACTTTATTATTTAATTATTAACTAAGAGTTAAAAATAATATAATATTGCAAATTTATTTAAAAAATACAAAAGAAAATTTAATTTTTTTATCTCATTATTAAAATATAACAAAAGGAAGATGTAATACAATTGGATTGTAGTAAGTATATTATCATTGCAATTTGATAAATTGCAATGAATATA
>SNQJ01S0091240.1:38731-64587 GCA_010110895.2 Picea sitchensis | reverse complement strand
CATTGATCGCAAGTCCACATCTGGTTACTCACTCAGTCTTGGTTTTGGGCCTATCTATTGGTCGAGCAAGAAGCAAGCTACCATTTCTCTATCTTCAGTCGAGGCAGAGTACAGAGGGGTAGTTAACATAACCATTCAGGCTATGTGGCTACACAATTTTCTCACTGAGTTGGGCATTCAGTTTCATCGGTCGATCGCCATCTGGTGTGACAACCAGAGCACTCTGAAGTTCTACAAAGATCTAATTTAGAGGCAGCGGACGAAGCACATTGAGATCCACATGCACTACATACGAGACTTAGTACATGAGGGGATCATCAACTTACAGTTATGTCCTTCAGCAGAACAAACGGCATCCATTTTCACCAAGACCTTCACTGTGCAGAAATTCCATTCTCTGCGAGGTCGTCTTGGAGTGAAGGACACAGTTGCCTAGCAACTGTAGTTCTTCTTTTTACATACATTGTACCTTGAGGGGGGGGGTTTACCATGAGGTTTTCCCTCTCCTCACTTTATTTTCAGTGTATCTTTTGTACTTGGGTACCTAACATGGCCTCGTTGTCGGGACCCAATCTTTATTTTCACCATAGTGATCTTCAAGGAGGGTGTTGGAGTTACTTCATACACACCTAGGATTTTTTTTCCTAAGGTTTTTATTTGTTCATTATTCATAATTAGTCATTATCCATTCTCCTATATTTTAGGAGAGAATATTCCACCTGGAGAATATTATCTTTCAGTTCACACTTCAGTTTGACTAGTTGAGTTGAGTTTAGATGTTGCATTGGGATCATCACCATGCTAATTCAGCCTTGCTTTGGTATCATCACCAAAGTGGCGCATTAGCCTTGATTCCTTGAGTTAACTCCTCACTACTTTATGTTTAGTCAGTTAACTGAAGACTAGTTGACTAGTTAACTCAACTAGGTGGAGAGAGAATATTCCAATCTGGAGAATATTCTCTTTCAGTTCACACTTCAGCTCTGGACTAGTTGAGTTGAGTTTAGATGTTGCATTGGGATCATCACCATGCAACATTGGGATCATCACCATAATTCAGCCCTGCTCTTGGGTATCATCACCAAAGTGGCGCATTAGCTCTGATTCTCTTGAGTTAACTCCTCACTACTTTTATTATGTTTAGTCATTTAACTGAAGATTAGTTGACTAGTTAACTCAACTAGGGTGGCAGTTCACTCTGTAACTGCCTTCGAGAGACAAAAATAGGTGGCAGTTCACTCCCAATTTGTTAAGGTGTGTGTCCGCATCACTCTAGACCACCACTATGCATGGCACTTGTTCACCTCAAGTCAAACTCATTGAGTTATACGAGTATATCATGTGTAAATTATTCATTCACAACGGTTAATGAGAATTCTTTCCATTCTTTCTCTCCTTCTTCTTCTTTTTCCAATTCTCTCTACAAATGTGTGTATAATTGTTTAGCTAGATCTATTTTGTGCAGTTCAACACATTTACAGGCGTTAAACCCCTCTTCATCCTACGGATTTTCCTTGTGATGGTGACATGCCATTGATGTGTCCACCTAACGTGTCACACTGATGTGTTTTTTCCATCATGGAATTTTAATGTCACAAACTCATCGGGCTCAAACTATCGGGACACCCCTATCGAATTACTCTCTCACCGAGCTACTGGATTACCCAATTCCCAAACACAATCAGAGCCTTCCGATAATCCTATCATCCCTGCTCTTCCAAAAATCCTATCGAGTTTCCACATATCACAGCATCTTTGGAAACTTTCCTATCAAAAGGCATGGTTTGAACTTGTTTGAAATACATTTTCTGCTTGGCACCTTCCAATAAGACTTTCAGGCTGTGTCTTTCATGCCTACCATTTCATCTATATTTGGTGTAATTAATTTATTATTTTTGGGTCCTAGATGTGACACTTGTCAGGGCCTAAAAGGTTATTGTGTGTGCATTGGTCCATAACTCTGGTGGTTTCGCACTCAAATGATATGGAGAAGATTAAACAAGATAAACACCTTATGATAAAAATTCCAAATGCATGTGGAACAAATATTTGGACTCATAGATAAACAATCAAGCTCCACCTTGATAGCAGACCAACTGCAATTGAGTGTTATCATTGAAGAACTATATCTTGAAATCTAGGTCATCAAATCATATAAGGATTGACTCAATGGAGAACTAGAAAAGTTAAGGATATATTAATAAGGCCCTTTTTTGCTAAGGAAGTAACTGAAACACCTAAAGCAGTTGAAAAAGGGAATAGAAAAGGTAAAGCAAATGGAAAAGAGTTTTAACTTGTTTTTCATCTGAAAGACCAAACTACACATAAAGGGGAATATTGTCGTGTGTCATATACACAAGTAAATCAAGATCCCTCTTCTATGTTTGAAAGGTCGTCGAGAAATTACAAGATCAGATTGAATTTGTCGACTATATGATGAGACAAATATGCCACACGAAATAAAATAATATCACCTCAAAAAGTACACCAACAGAGTTGTGAACATCATCACGTCCACTAACAATCGCATGAGACTCATGTTAAATATGCTATAGAAGTAGCTCTTGGGTTCAACAAGGGGAAAATATGAAAACATATTGAATTTTCTATGAGGGGTTCATAACAGCAAACTATGAAAATAGATCTTGATTCATGGATATTTCCCCCGAGAAGAATTGATCTTCCTAAGCTCTCCCGGCGATCTTAGGACCTTCACTTGTTTTCACAAAGATGAAGAATGTTTATTCTCCATAAGATCAGGATCCAAACCTTTGGGGCATGGAATTCTGCAATTCATCCTAAGGCATTTTTGCTTCAACTGGTTAGGGTTCAAATGCAACAAAGAAATCAAGAAACAATGTTGTGGTCATTGGTTCTTTGCATCTGCGGTGGTGAAGTATGAGTGGGTCATGCTTCCAGCAAGCATAATTCCATGGATCTGGATACCATGAAGGATCCAGACTGAATGAAAGGAAGGATCCATACTGAAATAGTGAAAATTGGGGGAGGGATTGCAGTTGTTGGCAACCTTTTTCAACAAGAGACTAGAACCATGGGTCTCCCCCGATAAGATCCCTCTTTATCTGCTTTCAAACTTTCTAAGCATCCTATACTGTGAAATAAGAAAGGAGGAAAGAAGAAAAGCATTGCCTGTAAACTGGACAAGGCTAGAAGACTGGTCAAAAAATTTATGTCTATTATGAGGAAAAGCAACGAAATGTGAAGCGACATATAACTGAAGAAGTGTGAGTGGTGAAGAGGAAACTTTTGGTTTTAAGCAAAATTAATGAAGCAACCAAAGCATGAGAATAATGGATGGCATGCAGGGAAGATAGACGCCAAAAATTCTTGTGTTTTTAATGTAATTTTTATTATTCGACATGTCTAGAAATTGTAAAAGGGAGAAATAATTGGAATAATCAGATGTAACTATAGCCTTGGTAGTTACGGATGCTAGGAAGATTCTTGTATACCTTATAAAAGAGAGAGATATGTAATAGAGAGGGACTTTTTCCTATTGTAACATTGATGATACTACTATCTCATGGAATAAAGAGCAGGAGGAATTTGGCAATCATAAAAGGTGTTATGTTATATGTGAGATTGTTCTACATGTGTAATGGAATTTTTCACTATTTCTTGAATAATATATAATGTGAACTATTTATGTGTATGTTTTTCAAGTTATTTGATGTTTATGGTTACTAATAGATGCAGTGGTAATGTTATAGAATTGATCTGCAACTATTTGTGATTGAATATATGGCATTATTGTTTTAACATATTGTTGGTTGATGTGAACTATTTCTATAATCAGTAATACAAATTTATGTTGTATCCATCTCTTAGTTTTTATCCTACGAGAGATAGGTGAGAATTAATTAGATTAAATAGTTTGAACTTTATTTAAATCATATTAGACTTAGTTTAGTTATAATTCTTTGGGGGATAGAGTGTTGTCTTTCCCATTTGTCCCTCTAATTCTTAGTGGCAACTAGGCCCACATATTGGTTGGAAACTTTATCCCAAATGAGAGTAGGTATAATTGGGACCTACCATCGAGCGTTCTTCCTTAACTGCTTGACATACCATTTGGACCTATCAACACATTGCAAATGTTTTAAATTCTATTGATCAAGAAAAATAATAGTTTAATATGGATTTTCTCCAATCTAAGACGTACAAGAAAGAATTTAATTCTGGTAAAAGTTAAATACAAGGCCACATCTATTCAAGTGAATCTTGACCAAATGAATGTTGTTTACATGATAGAAGGGCATGGGAAGACTAGAGAATGATCTCTTGTAAATTCGTCCAGTTAACGTTTAATCTCAAAAATCTCCAAGCGATGGTTCATAGACTAGATAGATAGTTGAAGCATGAGAATGACTAAGAAAAAAGGATTAGAAGGACAATTTTCCATCTTTAGAACTAGATCTAGAGAATTTGGAAGTGTCAAATATTTACTAGAATCTTAAGATACAAAATTTGAGATTTGAGATCAATTTTGAAGATGCCTTGGTCAAAGCATGTACAATCACAGTAGTTGATAACAGCTAATGTGGAGAAAGAATTGGAAATATAAGATAATATGAAATTCAGGGAGAAAAATGCCCGACTTGTGCAGAATATTGATGCACTGACAAAAGAAACGAGTAAGATTGTAGAAGAACATCAAATTGAAGTTGATAAGTTATAAAAATAGATTACTAAAAAATTGTCTCAATCTAGACCTTTGTTAGAAATATTTCAATTATCTAAGAATCTGAATAATGATGATAAGATAATGGATATGTCTAGCAAGGAAGAAAATATTGATGAAATGTTAGAAAAAATAACTTCTTACCAAGCCAAGTTCCTAGAGCTTTCAAAAAAAAATCAAACTGCAGAAAAGAGAAAAATAATAGAAGAAGACAAAGCTACTCATTTGGATGTTGCTATTCAGAATTTGCACCAGAAAATGGCTCAAAAGGAGTCACCTATTAAGGAAAAAAATGCAAGTTCATGAGGAAATAAAGATAATATTGCAAGATGCCAAAAAAAAAAAATTAGGAAAGCAATGTCTAATGGTATTTGGATCATGTGTTACCTAGTGGAAGGGTCGATTGACCCTTCTAAAAGAATAGTATTTTCATGGATGGGGATCATGGAGAGTGGTCAGTTGACCCTTATTTGAGCATATTATTCTCATGGAGGGGGAGCATGGAGAATGATCGACCAACTCCTCCTCCAACATAGTATTCACATAGAGGGGGAGCGCAAAGAAGGGCTAATTTAACTTTCTCAATAATGATATTCGCAACATAAGGATTCAAGTGGAAAGGTCGGTCGACCCTTCTTCAAACATAGTAATATTATGGAGGGGGAGCATGGAGATTGTTTTGCTAACCCTTCCTAAAGGAACATATTCAAGTCAAGGGATATCTAGTGGAAGGGTTGATCGACCTTTCCTAAAGAAAAAAAAAATTAATAATGGGGATTCAGTTAAGGGTCAATCAACCCCTCCTCCGTCATAATATTATCCTGGAGGGAGAACACGTAGAAGGGTTATTCAACCCCTCTTAAATGATGGAATTATCATCCTGGGGTGTCTAATGAAAAGGTCATCTAACCCTTCCTCAAGAATAATATTCTTGTGTAGGGGGACCGTGGAGAAGGCTCAATCAACCCTTTCTAAGAGATCGTATTCACATAGGGGGGTATCCAATGGAATGGTTGGTTGATGCTTCCTCAAGCAAGGTTTTACGTAGGGGGGATTATGAGAAATTATCAATTGACATTTCCTCTATCATAGTATTCTCATGGAGGGGGAGCATGGAGAAGGGTTTATTGACCCTTCTTGAATGATGGCATTCCTATAGAGGGGCATGTAGTCGAATTGTCAACAAACCCTTCGTCAATCAATTTTTTTGCATAAGAAGAATCCTAGGGAAGGGTTGGTTTCCCTTCCTATAGAATAATATTATTAGGAATAGGAATCATGGAAAACCACCAGCACACCCTTCCTCGAGGATGGTTATTCATGTTGTGACATATCGAGTGGAAGGGTTATCCAACACTTCCTCAAGCAAAGTTTTTGAATGGGTGGTCTCAAGGAACGATCAACCAATCATTCCACCATTATTGTATTCCATGGAGGTGGAGCATGGTGAAGGGTTGGTTGACCCTTCCTCAATGATTTCATTCTCATCCCGTGGTATCCGGTGGAAGGGTCATTGATCCTTCTTCAAGCATAGTATTCTCAACGACGGTTATCATGGAGAAGTCCAATTGATTGTTACTGAAGGATGTATTTGTGTTGAGGGGTATATGGTGGAAGTGTCTACCCACCCTTATTCAATTATGTTATTATATTATTTCTCCTTGGGGAAAAATGCTTCAAAATGGTAAATATGAATCAGTTTGTTCCATATTTATTTATCGTAAAGCTCATTTGCATAATTTTGGTGTTCCACATATTATTATTACAAAATTATGAAAACAATAATTCTTTCTAAAAAGGAATATTCTAACACTCCCTTCATTGATAAAGTCATAAAAGCAAGAGGGGAAATGGATATATAGTAATGAGCTAAGCCACCCAGGGAAGGGACACATTGGCTCTAAAGAGTGGCATGTATAAATCTTATTTTTTTAGAACCTTCTCCACCATTGCCTAATTTGATGTATAAATTTAATTTGTTTCTTACTATTCAAATGTACTAGTTTGCAAAATTTTCAAAATGAGTGTATGGATGTTTTTTAATGTATCAAGCAAGGACAACTTGAAAGACAAGATGACTCTTGTCTTAATATGAGATTATTTATGGAAGAAATGGTGCAGCATGTTTGAACTTTGTAAAAAATGATCATTTGCATGCTCACCTAAAAGAACCAAGCAAGATGACTTCATTCAAAATAAAAGAGAAAAATATGTCTCTAACATTTTAGATTATTTTGTAATATGGATGAAGCAGAATTAGACATTGTTAGGAGAGAAAATAATGGATGGATGGATTTGGCTAAGTACAGCAGTTGACTATAATGTTCATGTGGAAATTTTAGCACAATATTGCAAGTAGTTCAAAGATAAAAGAAATACAAGAAATGTGATTTGTTAAAATTTCAAAGTTCAAGATATCGAATTCTATACTTCTTAGCAAGTCTCCAATAAAAATGTGGTTGAATTCTACAAAATTGCTAGAAATCGTTTTCTCCAATTGAGCACTACTATATATCTGGAGAAGTAAGAAAATATTCGGGGGAAAGGAAGAGGAGCCTAAATTGAAAAAGGTTGTTGCAAACATTTTGGACACGTATATTAAGCAAAAGGGAATTAGTGTGACAATGAACTCTAAAAAAATATCTCATGCTTTGTTTGTCAATGTTGTTATCCATCGTCATTATGAAGCACATTGATGGGCATCGACTCTCTTCAACCTCTCTTATGTGAAATTGTTAATTTTGATATGACTAAATGTCTTTATGTGTGGACAAAAACTAATTTCATTGAATTATTGTGCTTCCTCAATTCAATTATAGACACTTGTATCTCCATTTTTCTAATGTTTTTCAATGTATCATGTATGGTCAATAAAGCATTCTCTCAATTCTCTAGTAGTTCAAAGAGAATTATAAAAGAGTATCAATTCTTTGGGGTTTATAGGAATTATTCAAAAGATTCATGCATAGGCTTCTTTGTTATATAGTTGATCCACATTGTATCATCGCCTAAATATTTTTGTAAATTTATAATAAGCATTTATTGTCTTGTTTTTGTTTTGTTTTGTCTTTTTGGCAAAGTTGGAAGTGGAAATGAAACATTTTGATGGTTGGCCTTCCAAAGCAAACCCATCAAAATTGAAGCTTATAGTGAAGAAGGACATTAAAGGAGAGATGCAAGGAGAATTGGGGAGAAGAGTGCCAAAAATGAAAGCTCGAAGACGACAACTTGCTCAAATTTTGGTGGACGAAGGAGTCAAGGAGCTTGTCCATGCTGATCAAAGTTGTCTCTGAGCCTTGGCCATATACAATATTAGTATTGATAATGAGTAACAATACATGTGTATATCTATCCCCTCTGCCATTATCTCTTGAGCATAATAAAAATCTCCATTAAATGTTGGCTTTCCATGGTCAAATGCATTCCTACTATGTTGAATTGTTGTGTAATTGTGGGTTGGTATCTCTTTTGATTTTCATCGATGTTATTTTGAATGCTCAAACTCATTGTTAATTATACAACACCCTGATTTTCTTGTTGGAATTCACTACATAATTACCTTTTTCCATTCACTACATAATTACCTTTTTCCATCCACTAGTTCAATTAAATAGTTGATTTAATATCCCTACATCTATCCCACTCAACATAATAACACCACCATGAATGTTGATCATTGGTGTAACCAAACACTACAATAGGTTCTTTAGTCAGTCCCTAATTAAGTCATTGGTGGCATCATTTTTCCTTCTGAATTAAGTGTGGGTGGACATATCATTTCATAGCCATAATATTTTGGGATATCGTCATTTTCCCCTTAATGTTGGAGCTCTTCTTTGTAAGCCAGAAGTAACATGAAAATTAAATTTTTGATTGCTTTAGGCTTGGATCTCATGGGATGTTTATCCATCCATGATCATTGTCGCCAGACCAAGTAGGAAGGGACTCGCTGTCTATCCCATTTTCCGTTTATTTATCTCAACTAGAAAGTAGAATTTCTTTGGGAAATTGGGATAAGAAACAACATTTTCATTTGGAAGATTTCATAAAGTAATCTAGGCATTTACCTCAATGCTCGCATGCAATATATTACATTTCATTTTCTTTTAATTTGGGCACTAATTATGTTGGGCATCATACACCAAGGAAATCCTCCAAGCCTATACAAAGTGGATACACCCTACAACATACTATAAATGGGATGTGGAGTTGACTTTTAGAAAAGTAGAGATCTTATATAGAAGTCAAGTCCTAAAGTTCAGCATTGCCAGAATTATGTGTTTGATACAATACTAGAATGTTGTAAACAAACCAGGTGTGTGAATTAGCTAGTTGATAGAACCAAAGTTTTGAGTTTGACACTTTGATATAGCTGAATTGTAGTTTGTTGTGTAGGCTCATTTAAACATGGAACAAAGCCATTATTTTCTACATGTCGATGATTAGAAATAGAAAATGTTTTCATTGAGAATTGCATATATGGAAAAGACAAAAAAAAATCAGTAGAGGATCCATGTTGACAAAGTGGATAGGCCATAGGAATATCATTTATGGATCAGAAGGTATCATAACAAGTTTTTTAGAGACCTCGAAATAGCTACCATGGGTAAATCCTTGAAGAGGGAGAAGTTGGAAGACTTGAGAGACTTCAATAGGCAAATCCAAGAGGAAAATTGGTATTGGAGGCAGAGAGAAGATGAGCTAGAAAAAGAGCTTTCCAAATGCTAGGGTTCCTTAACCGCCATGATGGAATAATTAGATAGGAGAATATTGCAGCTCTTGCAATTGGGGGATAAATTCACTGAGATGGATAATTGGAAAGAGGAGAGGTTCTTTGAATTCACTTCTCAGTTATACTACTACTTGGCAATGAAGGAAGAGGCCTTGAAGGAGATACAAGAAGTTGTATAAGACCACGTAAGCCCCTTTCGTTGCCACTCCCAAAGCCAACACCATGACCACATCAAGCATAGTAAACTCGCCTGTGAAGACCCTTCCTCAAGGGACCTTTGATGACTTTGAAAATCACACTAGAGGCATCAGTTCCAAGCTCATGAGGTAAATGGGATATGATGGCCAAGGGATTTTGATCCCTATTGTAGCTCAACAAAGACCCAAGCATGAAGGCCTAGGATTTAGTGGACAAGGATCCAACACAAGTGTAGCTCAAACCACCTTCATCAAGACAAGAGGAATTGGAAAAGAATCCATTCCCATGGAGGAAAAGGATGTTGGAAGAGGGCAGCAAAGAGACAATTTTTCCATCCATATATGATCCAACTCTTAGGGGACCAAGCAACCAAGCTTGCAAGCATCATCACAAATCAAAAAGGTGTGGCATAGTTTGTTTATGTTGCAAAAAAAGGGGTCATAAGGCTAGCAATTGTTGGCACTCTAGAAGGACAAGCAACCCATATAGGAACTATTGCCAATACTGTAAATTGATTGGACATTGGGAGGCCAAATTTTGGAGGCTTCACTCAAAACTCCATCCCAAGCATCGAATAGTCAAGAATAAATATTTGAGAATCAAGGCCAAGGAGAAAGAGGAGATTCTTTCACTTGCAACCCAAGGAGAAGTGGTTGTTCAATGACCTATTGCACTAGTGAGTGTCATCTCCAACCATGAGATAGAAAATAGGATTATGTCAAAGGCATCCATTATCCATCTCTTGTCTTCTATCCTGCAGTGGAGGTAACCTTTATTGGATACTTTCTAGAGTATGCTTAATGATCGAAGAAGAATATTGAAGGGAGTTAAAGCTTAAAGATTATATTTTTTTTTTCAATGGCTATAAATTGGAAATGCATACCTCTATTGTTTTGTAGGACATGAGGATACAAAAGAGAAGCCTTCAAAACTTGATACAAATAAAAATAAAGAAATAGATAATTCCATGCCAAAATGTGTAAACAAAGAAATAGTCCAATCAAGAATGGAAGTTGGAGCAGGACCCACTAAGTTCAATGTAGTTGATCACCAATCTACCCTTAGAAAAGCATTGATAAGTAAGAAACATAATATTTTTTGGATATCTTTCGAAATTTGTAGAAAAAATATTATGTAATATACAACACACACCCTTTCTTTGTGCAAATTCACATAATTATGTGTTGTTGGTGACAGAATTGGAAGAATTTTTACTTATTCATAAAGACTCCCAAAAGAGAAAATAAGTATCTAAAAGTGTTGACCAAAACAATGGTTTTAAAGGCGTTGGCTAGTTGTTCTACGAAAAGGTTTTTCTCGTCGGAATCCATCGATAGAATTTACATGAATCACTATTTTTTGTTGTTCAAAATCCATTTCTGAATCCATAAATGGATTCAGCATACTGAAAAACTCTTAGGGCACTCGGATTATATAGAAATAATCACTCAAATCTACGAATCCAACAATTTCTCACAGGATTTCGAGCAAATATCCCCAGAAGAAATCATCATTTAGTATAACCTTTAGCCTACGGAAATTTTAACTACAAGTCAAAATTGTATCAGTTATGACCACATGCATTAGATTTCTTGAAATTATTTAGGAAATTTTAGGAGCATAGAAAAAATCTTGAAAAGAAAATTCCATTCTTTTGGTTTTTTTATCAATCTTACCCACAACTGCACCTATTGATTCACCTTGTTCACCCACCAGTTGACCTTCCCCTTCATGTCTAGAATATTTTCACCATTACCAAAAAGCCCCATCTCATTTTTCTATTGATAGTTGTGTCCCAAGCCCACTCGAGCACTCTTTACAGATATACATTACATGGATGTTATCAACCCTTCTTTGCCTTCTACCTCCTATGTGGATGCTTACATTATTCCTCTCACCAACCCTACATATCTCGATCCCTCTTTACTCTTAATGACTAAGGATTCATCCTAATGCACACTCAACCTCCTCTTTACTCATAATTGCAAGATAAATGATAGTAAATTGGTCAAAAACTTGTAAACATTGTGGATTGAATTTGGAGACAATTTTTCTAATAAGAACACAACAAGAATTATTCTTGAGGGTGATAAAGTAGAAGGGAAACCATATTAAAATCGCATTGTGAGGCAACATCACAATATATCCTTGAAATAAGATATTAATCCTATAGTTCGACTCTGGCGACGTCTTAGTAAAATAGAGCCAACATGTGATGTCATAAACTATCTTGTCTATTTTAGGACTAAAAGAATTACATGATAGAAGTCAAACATCATAATACTATTGAAGAAAATATTATTTAAATTAATTATACATTTTATGTGACAATTCGTTACGAATAATTATTTTAGTTTAATGGTTTATATATCTTGTCCAGTTATTTTTATTTTTGTTATGTATTGGACATCTCCAGTAACACTTCAATTACATATCCATGATGAATAACTTCTTCAATTTAATAATGTCTATTATCTTGTTGTAGTTATATCTCTAGTTATGGTTTTTGTATGCAGTCCCAACATCAATAGAAAATACATTATTGCTATTGGGAGTAGAGGAATTGTTGTTTGGAGTTCGAGTGTTTACTGAAAAAAGACTAACCTACAAATAGCATGATTGTGTGCATGACTATTACCATTATTATGCATGAATGTTTAGCGTCGACAATATCAATGTTGCACGAGAACATTTTTACATGGATCTACTTATTTATATTGCATTGAAAGAAAAAACTTTGTGAGTGAATTTGAATGGTTAAAGGATGAAAATTTTTTACTTATTTGGGGACGTCGGTAATGTATACATACTTTTTACCGTTCTCCAATGTATGCATATAGTGGTGGAGTACTAAATATTTACAAGAAATGGTTGAAAGATGTATTTATCCAATATGGAGATATATACGAAAAATAAAACATATTGTTTATAGACGAAGGTCAATACCATTCAAAAGTCAATAATGAGGAGAACTATTTGAAAATGACATCAAGTTGGACATTTGATGGTTCATATGAAAGAGATAAAAATATAAAAACAATGTTGTGTTCATTGTTGAACCACATGGGGCCTCGTCCAAACATGAGGAGTTGGTTAACAACGTTCAAATTTAGAAGACATGTGTGAGGAGACTTGCTTTATATTGCAATCAAGTTGTACATTTAATGGTTCATATGAATGAGATATAAAAACAATTTTGTGTATTTTGATGATAATTGCATTTGTTTTAGTAATACATTATTGGCAAAAAAAATGTGAATAGAACTATGGAGGTGATGATGTTTTTGAAAAATTGTATATCATATTTGTAATTATTAAACATAATATTTTAGCAATGTACATATAGAAATATTAATTAGATTGTGTGTTGTATTTCTTTGCTTATAAATACAAGATTATTAAATAAATGGTTGATTATATTTCATATGCATGGAGTCTTATTACATGCAATTCATAAAAGATCAATACAAAATAAATCTATGTCAAGAAATCTAGACAATGAAACAAGTACAAAGATTTATTTGGTATGCCCATGGTTTAGAGAATTCTTTGAACAATGCCTTTTTGAAGTTGGTTTATGGACATTTGCGCAACAAAAAAATGTGAATCATTTTTTTTTCCATTTTTATTCACAAAACATGATTGAAAAGGGAGCAATTTAAAATCATATTAACACAAGATGATTGTGACACCATACTAACAAAGGGTTGTGTTAGTGTTGGGAATCCAAATGTATATCTAAAACCTTTAAATAAAGTTTGGGAGATCTTGAAGTGTGCTTATGATGGTAGGAACATTGTGATTGTACATGACTCAAAAGAAAAATAGGTTTGTAATGATGAAGGGAACTATGTAATTACAAAAGACTATAAATGTGGCAATGTGAATGACACATTTGTTGGATCGATTGTGACCTTGTTTGTTGCACATAAATGTTGTTACTAATGTGAGGTTTATTGTATAAAACATGAAACTACTTTGTTAAATAATGTAATAAATTGTTTTTCTTAAGTTTGTATGTGTGACAAAGTTTTTAAGGTTAAAAAGGTCTTCATATTTTTATAGATTCAGTTTTTCTAGATTAAATGTGATTGAAACTTATTTTATATATCCAGTTTTGATAGATTAAATGTGATTAAAAATTAAGTACGAAATTGAGGTTTACAAAGAGTCAAATAAGATACTAAAAGTGCTATTATCGATTTCCAAAAATGCAAAATCAGATTTATATTGACTTTCAAAGGGAAAGATCATATTAAAGAGGTAAAAATATAAAAATAATTGTGACAATGTGAATGACACATATTTGTTAGATCAATTGTCACCTTGCTTGTTACACCTGAATAGTGTTTGTGAAGTGAAATCTATTATAAAAAACATGAAACTAGTTTGTTAAATAATGTAATCAAATATTTTTCTTAAGATTTTCGATGTGTGACAATGTTTTTATGATTAATAAAGTCTTCGGAATTTTATATATTCAATTCTGTGACTAATTTAGTAGTACTTGTACATGATGTATAACCAACTTTAAAAGTTATGAATGAAATAGATTAAAATGATTGAAAATTAAGGGCGAAATTGGAGTTTGTAAAGTGCAAAATGAGATTCTAAAAGTGTTAATATTGGATTCCATAAGCGCAATGTCAGATTCCGAAAGTGCCAATATCGGTTTTCAAAAGTGAAAAATTAGAGTCTGAAAATGCTTTCAAAAGTGTAAAATTTGATTCTGAAAGTGCCAATTTCATATTCTAAAATAGGAAAAATCTAGTTCCAAAAGTGTCAATATCGAATCGAAAGTGTAGCTTTGGAACCCATTAATAGCTCTTTTGGAACCGGATTTTTCACTTTAGAAACCCCATTTTGGACTTTACAAAGGTTGTTTTTGGTTTGTCTTTGAAGAGGCTTAGACAAGAATTAATCTGATTTTATTGAAAAACACACACAGAGAGATATCTATGAATGTATGTAAGTATGTGTATACATAAATGTATAAGAGGATTGTTTATGTTTCGAAGTGAATAGGTTTTTTAACTTGAACTCGTTTATCTCCCAGATGGGGTGACAAATGGCTCTCAACGGGCGACAGGTGGCGATAGGCACCATCGGGAGTTAATAACCCTTGTCGCCAACCTCCCTTCCATCCATATCGAATGACCCGTACTCAGCTAGAAGTTATGGTAGTGCGTTGGGCACTCCAGGGTGACTTAATGGTGTCTTGCACGAACCAGGTTGGGCGTACAAAGAAAGGTACCAGAACCAGCAGAGCAGTCACCTCGACTTTCATGGAATTCACCCCCGTCATCTCGCAAGACACTATGAAGGCCTGTGCCCTTCAGCGCTCTCCCATTCTATGTTTGTTGTATGTTCGCCTGCTCCTTGGCTCCCTCTTGCTCCTGAATGTTTGGCCACCCACCATCAATCCTCCATTGATTTTCCTGCACAGTCCCACCCATAACTCCTACACCATGCCCAGGGAGAGGGGAGAATCTAGAAGGGGTTCATTGTATTACAACACCCTAACCATACGCAATATGCTCGACCCCTCTCAACTCACTCTCATCACTACCAGTAAACCCGACCCAAGCCATAATTGGCCTCAGCAACCCCTTCCTCCAACCTCTAATCCTACAATTGACTATGGCAGTTGCCCTATCGAAGAGGAAATTCTCCCTCCTGAGGAGCTCACTCCTCCATTGAACTTTCATCCTGAAATTGCCCCTCTCAGAGCCCATACTCTGAACCATAGTTTTGGCATTGTAGGATGCATTGTGGAGGAAGAAAATCCTCCTAGTTGGAAAATGGAAATTCCATCGACAGCTACGAATGCAAACTTGGATATGGATGCAGAGTTGATGGAAGAGCCATCTCCACCTACCACGCTTCGACTCCCAGATGAGCATCTTCAGCTCATTTTTAAACTGTGGCAGAAACTTGACAACCAAGCACACATACAGCGAATTCTGGGACAGAAAATGGACCTCATGTTTGACGCCATGACTGAAGCTCCAACAAGAAAGCGGTGCCCAACCTACGGCCAGAAATTTGTCCCGGCTTACAGCGCTCATGGCAGCCCGAGCTCACATTTGGACTATCTCCCCCACGTGTATGTTCCTCTTTTGGCTATGTCAATTACATAGAGAACAGAGATTCTCTATCTTACGATGTATGTTAGTCATCCATGGCCACTGGTTAGTCGGTCATTGTGAGCATTTTTTACAGTTAGTCTTTTACATTGTCTTTTTCAAACATTTACAGTTGCTCTCGAACTTTGATGGCCACATGTCCTAGTTTCCCAGATGTGGCAAGACAGATAGCAGACTCCAGATTTTGTAATGCCGCGCATTTTTGTGAATATTAATATATTGTTCCTTTTATTTACAAAAAAAAACTTGAACTCTTTTATGTGATGAAGTGATAGGTGAGAGTAATGTAGATATAGAAAACTAAAAGAATGTTTTTTGATTTAGACATAGAATATAGTTCTAGGTTGTCAGGAACATACTTTACCCATCATCAACTTTAAAAATGCTCATAGGTATATGCAATATGTAATATTTTGAATAAAATTATTGATTTTTTCCATGGAAAAATAAATAAAATATGTATGTTTATTTGTTTATATATTTAGGTTGTCAGGAACATACTTTACCCATCATCAACTTTAAAAATGCTCATAGGTATATGCAATATGTAATATTTTGAATAAAATTATTGATTTATTATTTAATATGATTATCAAATTTAAAAATAAAAAAAAAATATTTTATTTATATATCATTTATGTGTAAACAAACACACATACATACATCAATATGTGTGAGAGAGAGAGAGAGAGAGAGAGAATTATTGTGAGGGTTGTATGAGGCAAAGATCATCACAAAGCAAGTCTATTTGATGGAATCTCAGGACCAAGTAAAGCTAAAACTATAGAAAATAAAAAAAATAAAAAAATAAAAAAGCAGGGGAACTCACGTACCTATAGTGCCTTCTATACATTGGTAATTATTTGGATGATCATCATTTGTTGTTAGATATGATACTGGTAATGATTCTATGTTAGTACTCCTAGCTATCTATCTCGTGGAAGATAAGGTGTAAGGATATATTCCTCCTAAGGCCAAGGTTCATTTAAGAATACATTCAATAGACAAATATATACATATATGTCAATTCAACCGCTGTGTATATTGTGGAGAAATCAGAGGAGGTTCCGCTACTAGAGGTAATTGAGGAGATAGTATCCAATATTCTTTCATACTCTGAATCTAAAGTGGTAATATGTTAGTTTAATGTTTGATGTCCTTTTACATCATATATTTACCTATGGCTCTATTCTAAATAGAAAAAGGATTGTGAGGTACATCTCATTTCCAAAGGGTTTTTATTGTCCATTTTCATAATCCTATTGACTATAAAAAAAAATGAGGAGGGTCCATAGTACTAAGGAAGAGCAATCATTTTTGTTACCCCATGGTTCCCATAATTTAATCCATATAATATGTCTATCATCAAAATGACTATTTGGGTGCACCTCACAAATATATTAATACAATTTTGAAAGTTAACAATTTTTGAAGACATCAAGAATATATTGGGTAGATATTTAAAAATAGATATCTATCATATTAAGCTTGGAATTTTTATAGATGTTGGTATATGTGTAGAGCTTGACATTAATAAGGGATTATTGAATAAGTTACTACTTCAAAGGAAAGACTCAATATGGACTCAAGAAATGGATTATGAAAATACAATTTTCGATATCGGATCTTTCAACAAGTAGGACATTTGTAAGATTCATGTCCCCAAGAATGAGCTTAAACTAAAAGAAAAAGGAAATAATCCAAAACCCAAAATATGACAATGTTTTGAGAAATGACTCTCAAATTATGAAGAGGAATAGATACCAATGGATGCCAAAAGTGTGGATTGAGGAAACAACACCATCTGTGGTGGATAGAGAAGAAGAAAATAATATTGAAATTTCCCTCTTGGGAGTGATAGTTGCAAATGAAGCCACAACAAGGAGAATGAAGAGACTCCAAGAATATTACAAATTCAACTCTAATAAGCAATTGGTACACCAACCAAACCCTAGACATTTTAATTATGATATACAGTTATTCCTTATAGAACTTTCGTCGGGGCGGGGTGATTGAGGTCAAAAAGAAGAAAGGGAAAAAAGGTGGTATCGAAGATTTTTATTTTTTTAAAAACTAAAAGAGGGAATTATATTTATATATATGGACAGTAAAAGTACAAACACACCAAAGGGCCTGCCATAGAGGAAACCAGAACCCTGCTTCAGTGAAAATCTAAAAGGTCCAAGCCAAGGAGTCTGTGTTGGGGACTGGCAAGACAGAAACCAATGCCCTCATTGTTACAGAAGATAGAATATACGACATTATCCAGTTTGCTACATTCCTTATAACCCCCTTAAGTTGATGCAAAAGCGGGGGTAGAAACATAAAAAACCAAAAGGACTTAATCATAAGGAAGACGGAACAAAAGTGCATAGAAAAACCAAAGACAGAAAATCAAAACCCAACACATGGATTGTTGAGCTCCATCGGGTATTCCAAATATTCATTTCCTTTGTCGATCTTTTCGATCTTGTCATCTGCAACGCTTGGCTCTTCATCGTCCTCGATATGAATTGGGTGAGCATGCGTTCCTGGAGGGTTTGGGTACTGGGCATCCTGCCTAACTCTGAATTTGATCCTAAACTGCGAGCGACAAAAGAGGTTGAATTTTCCATCAAGAACTTCAATCGCCTAGAGGGTTAGGTCATTATCTCTTTTGGCCTTTTCCATGGCGTGGGAGACTATATATTTCACTATCCAATACATTTCTACCAATTGAAAATATATGGTTTCTCTAGTGTGGGTTTATTTAGGGTCGTCCACCCAGTACTGCACATCTCTTTCTATATCAACATCTGAGGTTAAGTGGTGTTAGCGCCTCACAGATTCCTCAATGCCCACAACATGTTGCCTTTCCTTCTTTGTTCTCAGGTGATTGAAGCACATCTCGACCGTCCATGTTGCTCGAGCAGCCCTTGAACAGGTCGTTGTTCCTTTCGAAGATGGGGGTTCTAATTGGTTTCCTTTCAACCCTGCACCCTTTATGTCCATGGCTCTAATTATCCTAAGATCCACTTCCTTAGAGGTTGTCTACTTATTGTATATGTGGTCAGTATGGTCCTGGGGCCCATTACCTATGCTAGGATGAAATAAGCGCCGCAGAGGAGTCTTGACGTTCTTCAACCACCTCTGACGCTTCCTATACTTTGATTCGATGTTCTTTATATTCTTGGGGCGTTGGGACTTCGCCGATTTATTTTCAAAACTGTCATGTGCGTAGGGGGTTGCAGTCCCAAGGCCATGAAGTCCTTTCCTTCTTGCAATGGATCGATCCATGACTCATGTCACATGGATATCCTAGCAGACGACTGTACCTACTGTCCTTTCACCTTGCTTCCCATAACTACCAAATTTATGACTCTCCTCATCCATCTGAATATTACACAAGCTCCCATTATTTTTCCTCACCTTCCCATGATGATGGTACTCTACCTCAATTTGCAATAATAAGACTCGATCCTTCCAGTATTTCTCCGACGTGTTGATCTGTGTGTTGCTTGAGAAGCCTTAACCCATCCAACAATCCTCTCTCGCATACATCAAATTATTACAGAACATTGTATTGGTCGTTATGAAATACGACCCTTTCTAGGGAATGATCCCTCCTGTCATGACGAGGGCTCGTCGTGTTATAATCTGCAATTGTTTCCTCTATCTCGTTGTGGGGCATAATAGCTTTCTCTTATTCGTTATTTGTGTCCCAATCTATCAGCCTTTCGACTGTTGTCCCAGTACCTTTTTCATGCTCCCCAAATGTTATCTTCTCCTCTAATCGACTTATCACATGTTGTCATGTCGATTTCATTTAGTCCCGTCCCTTCTTGCTAAGTAGATTTGTTAGTGGGGTCCCACAAATACCACCTTGATGTTCAAGACCTATGTTGGACTCCTTCATTTTTCCAAGTATTCTACCACTAAGTTGGTGCTTCTTCTTACCTGGGCTGGGATTAGCACTTGGAAGTGTTGAATCAAGCTAGCAACATGCATCCAGCCATGAGATAGTCTCCATTTTGTAAATATTTTTTCTGGGTTTGATTCTTCTCTCAGAGGTTTTAGAGTCATTATGATAAGGAGAGAGTCTCCTTCCACCAGCAGACTCGTTATACCCTTGGAGGCACCGTCAAAATTTAACTTTATTGTTCCTTTTTTCTAGTGGCTACCAAGCTTGGTTTGTAATTTTTTTTTTTCAAGGAGTTTTGTGAGATTTTTGGAAGGCCAGGTTGAAGTTCCAATGTCTGAAGATGTCTTCTTCCCCCATAGGTAAAAATCAGTATTCCACTGACTAGGTACTCGAAGTAATAGATTCTTGCACATTCTCTTTAATCGTATTCCATACCACCTGGATTGAGAGAGAATTTAGTTTGAAAATTCTTATATTCCTTTCTTTGCACAGGTTCCACATAAAAATCCCTGGAAAAATCTCCCAATATTTGTTCAGGATGGGGTTTTGGAATGGATCTACTAACCAGTCAGTGATTAGGCTTGTTGGGTCATCCCTTTCAACCCTGGCTCTCTGGAACACCATTACCCCATTGTCCCAGAGCCTTCTCGTTTCTCCACAGGTAAAAAAGAGGTGGGGGAGGGTTTCCTCCTCTATTTTTCATAACATGCAAATGGAGGGGCCTTCGTACACTTTCTTTCTTAGCTTATCCCATGTCAACACTTTCCTAGATAGGATCAACCACAGGAAGGTTGCAATTTTGGGCCAAATCCCAGGTTCCTAGATGCGTTGTCAATCCTTTCTCATGTCTCCTTCTGACAAATTTGTTTCTTTTAGGTAGGCATATCTAACTTTGTATGTCCCCTTGCCTATGTCATGGATATGACAAAACCAAGGTGAATGTCTGTCATGCACGCACATCAGAAACTCCAAGGTATGAAGTGACCTCATCTAATATTGGCACTATATACAAAATATGAAGGACCATGCTTTAATAGGAAAATTCATGGGAATATGGTCGTCTGAAAAAGACCTCGTGGGGTGGGTGAGCTCCAGATGGAAAATAAAAGGGCAAGTCGATTTTAAGCTAGGATCTAAAGGTTTCTTTACAACCATATTTTCCAATCGTGCAGACAAAAACAAGGTATTTGATGAAGGGCCTTATTTCTTCAACGCAATCGGTCTTCACCTTCTCTATTGGATGGAGAGGCTCTCCCCAAAGAAGGAAGATTTCACAACGACATTGGTGTCAGTTAGGCTTTACTCTTTACAGCAAGAATTATGGGAGATGGAAACTCTGGAAGGCATAAGGAAGAACCTGGGATCCTTCATCAAAATATCAGAGATCATAAAAGCTACCAAGTACACCTCATATAAAAGGATCTGTGACGATCTAAACATAGCAGGAGCCCTCGCGGATGCAATAACAATAGCCTATCAAAATAATGAATGGACCCATACGGTGGACTATGAACACATCCCCTTTAGATGTAGGAAATTATACGCTCATGGACACTTATATCATGATTTTCCGCTAAAGATAAAACAAACTAATGCCAAGCATCCAAAGGATACAAACAAGGCTTTACGAAATTCCAAGGTAAGCATAGGGGAGTGACAAGACAAGGAACCCAAACAGTCAAGGAGGGAGGACCAAACAAAAATAAATTCCAATTCTTGGTGGAGATCTCCCCCGAGAGAGAATACCACACCAAAGAAGAACCAAGAAACCATCGAAAGGATCACCCCTATAGACTCAAATCCACAAAAAATATTAGGGCAACAAAAAAAACACCAAGGTACCAGGGAAAACCTCTAAAGCGAGGAGGAAGTGAACTGCAAAGGAAAACTTAGGATAACCAAACCACAGACAACCAAGAGGTAGGAGGATATGAGATAGATATGGAACAGACCAAAAAAAAACCAAAGCTCCGAAAGCAAAACCCTGGAGAACCGAAAATAAAGGCTGAAAATCCAGAACAGATGTTGCATATGCAGAAGATCGCACAGGATAATGGGGGGATGGATTTAGGCCTCGGGATCTTATCTATCTCCTCGAGTGGCTTTGGAGTTAAAACCAAAACCCTAAAGATCCTCAAGAAATCAACCAATGAAGAAAAAAGAAGGGAAAGAAAACCGTATAGTCGGGTGATAGAAGAAACGGGAGCCCACCTAGTGGATTTGGGTCAAGTAGTAGGACTCCCGGAAAGGTATTTCAAAACCCAACAGAAGTGATATCATGAAGCTTATATCCTGGAATGTGCATGGTCTAAATGCCCCATCCAAACATAGAATGTTGAAAAAAAGGATAGCTCGGGAGAAGGCTGACATAATGTAGATTCAGGAAACAAAGTGTGATAGAGCATCTATCGGAAAGATCACAAAAAACAAATTGGAATATGGTGTGAGGTAGAAACATTAGATTCATAAGGGGATTCAGGTGGCCTGTCAATCCTTTGGGACCCAAAAAATGGAAGTTGGACATGTTTGTCCTTTTCCCAAGGATCCTCACTATGAGATTTAACGGGATAGGATCTCAGTGCCATGGATTCATCTTGAATGCCTACGGACCCTATACTCCCCTCTTAAGAGAGTGTTTATGGAGTTCTTGAACCACCTTGGGACCACCTTATGTAGTCAACACTGGGTCATTTGGGGAGACTTCAATATGATCACCACCCTCTAGGAAAAAAAGGAGGTGCAAGGCACCTTGAGGGAGAGAGTGAATCCTTTCAAGACAGGATAGAGAAGAATAGGCTCATAGATATCCATGCCAGCAATGGACCTTTCACTTGGACAAACAAGAAAAGAATGAAAAATAGCATTGTTTTCCATCTAGACAGATTTATGACCTCTAAATCCCTCTTCTGACGACAACAAGTCATAGTAACGGAAGTCCTCCCTTTTATGGCTCAAATCATTGGTCGACGGTCTCACTTGGGAGGAAAATTTAGTGTCATGCCCCAGGCCCTTCCGGTTGGAAAAAATCTGGATGGACCACTAGGACTTCATGAAAAACATCGAAACCTGGTGGGGAGAGCTTCCAAACCTGTATGGCACAAAAATGTACCAATTCCAACAAGGGCTAAAATTCATCAAACTCCAACTCAAGAAATGGAACAAGGAACTGTTTGGAAATATATTTGAAGAAAATAATCGGAAAGAGACAGAAATGGCGACAATTCAGCGATTATCTTCATCATGGGCTGCAATAGAGGAGATGAAAGAGAGAGAAAATCAAATCAGATTGGAGCTAGACAAGCGTGAACTACATGAGGAAATCCTCTAGAAGAAAAAATATAGAGTCTGGTGGCTGAAGGAAGGAGATCAAAACATGAAATACTTCCATAACTCCCTGCTACAAAGAAGAAATTAGAAATTGATTACGAATATTATTCAAAGTTCTAGTGAAAGGGTAGACTCTACTGAAGACATAGAAAAGGATTCGGTAAACCATTTTAAACTGCTTCTCTCGGAGCCAGAAAAGGACAGGATGGAGGTTATCCAAGAGATCATTAATCGTGTCCCAAAGCTTGTAACCCTAGACCAAAAAATATTTTTAATGGGGATAGCCTCTTTGAAGGAAGTGGAAAAGACAGTCATGGAAATGAAAATGGGGCAATCCCCAGGCCCAAACGGTTTCACTTCTGAGTTCTTCCAAAAGTGTTGGAAAATCATTGGAAAGGACATCTGGAAGGTTGTGGAAGAATCGCGAACTTCAGGCTCCATGCTCAAAACCTTCAACACCACCTTCTTAGCCCTAATCTCAAAGGAAAAAGAGGCAAATACGGAAGAAAAGTTTAGACCAATCGCACTATACAATGTCATCTACAAAATCATCTCCAAACTTGTGGCCAACGGACTCAAACCCTTATTGAAAAATATCATTTCAAAGGAACGGGGCAGTTTCGTGGAGGGAAGACAAATCCTTGATGGGATATTAGCTTCCCACAAAACGGTCTATTCCATGAAGCTATCAAAAAACACAGACATCCTCATTAAATTATATATGTCAAAGGCATATGATCGAATAAGTTGGCACTTCCTGCAGAAAATGCTTGAGGCTTTTACCTTTGTAGAAGACTGGGTACGCTGGATATTTGGGTTGATTTCCTCGGTATTCTTCTCAATTATAATCAACAGGTCCCCATCCAAAACCTTCAAACCGAGAGCGGGGTATCCAATAACGTTACCCCCTCTCCCCATATCTCTATATTATCTTAGTGGAATGGCTGGGAAGATTGCTTTATAAGGAGGCAACTGAGAAGCCAATCCAAGGGATAAGACTGCAAGAGGAGATAGACCCTGTGACCACCTCCAGTCTGTCGACAACAACCTTCTCATGGGGGTCCCCATTGTCAAAGAAGCCAGAGATATCAGACGGGTGTTGGACACCTATAAAGAAGCCTCAGGTACAATCATCAACCTTTCTAAATCTCTTTTTTTTTTCTTTAACATTTCTATTCATGTTCAAAGAAAAATAGCCAGGATTCTTGGGTTCCAAATAGCTAGTCTCCCCTACAAATATTTGGGAGCCCCACTATTTGACAAAGCCATCCGGAACACTTTGTGGCAAGAGTTGCTGGAAAAATTGAAACAAAGCTAACCAACTGGACCCATAGATTCCCGACTCTTCCTAGAAGAATTATTCTCATCAAGTATGTCCTTAGCTCCATGCCCCTGTATTTATTTTCCGTGTTGGCAGCACCGAAAGGAATCCTGCTCCGGACTCTTTAGAGAACCTTTCTCTGGGGGGGTGAAACAAAGGGGAAAAAATGGGCCTTAATAGCCTAGGAAAAGTTATGTAAACCAAAGTCCTACGGAGGGGTAGGAATGAGGGACCCTTTACATGCAGGACATGCCCTAGCAGCCAAATTATGGTGGAGGTGGATTACTAACCCAGAGGCTTTTTGGGACAAAGTGTGGAAAAATAAATATGCTCCATAGGTGGAGCTTCAAGATCTTATCCACATCAATGGGATTTAACCTGGTTCACTCATTTGGAATATTGTCTGACTGAATAGAGAGCTAGTCCAAAAAGAAAGATTCTGGGAAGTGCATAATCGGAGGACCGCCCTCTTCTGGAATGATTCCTGGGAATAACTCCCAACCCTAGCAAACCAGGAAGGAATGGAACGGGATAGAAACTCCATGATGGAAAAAGTTTGGACCCATGTCCATCAGTATTGGAAGAGCTCGAGCTCCCCAGACTCAGAATTCGTTAGAATTTGGAAAGATCTGGCAGATTGTCCTGCTCAGTTGGAGTCAGAGGTCAAAAACCGCATTAAAGTTGAGCTCTTTCTCAGACAAATAAGAATAAAAAATGGTCTGGATATTATCTGTTAGGGAAACAGCGGGATCGAAGATTATATTTCTTATTAGCTCCTAATTGTTTTTCTTTGGTGTTTTTTTCTTTGTGTCTTATTAAGTAAATGAGTATTTCCATGCCATTGGTTTATGCATTCTTATGGATGTTATCATAGCATCTACAATATGTAACCCTTTTTATTTTTTATGAATGGCAAGTTACAGTTCTTTTTCCAAGGAAAAAATACATATACATGCATGCATACGTGTATGTATCTGTGTATGTGTGTATTTAGCTAGTTTCATGTTGGAAAGTGCTTGATTCAAATCCCCCTTGGTGAGGAAGACACTTATGTTGCCAGGTTTACTGGGAATGTCATCCAAAAATGTGAGGAAGAATCATGTAGGTTTTCTCATGAGTTTTGTTCGTGAATTATGTGTGTGTGCACGCATGCTAAAGTATGTTAATGTCAACATCACATGTCTCCCCACTTGGATTATAGAATATGTCTCTCGATGCAATAAAAAAAATATTATTATTATTATATTTTTATTAATAGAGATCTTAACACTATCATGTTTATTATAAATATTACTATTTTAATAATCATGAATAATAAATAAGATAATAAATAGTCAGATGTATCATAAATGGTATTTCAGAATAAGATGCATATTTACACAAATCGATGTATTGAAAATATTTATTTTGATAAGATTAGATATAAAATTTTATCTTATTTGACAAGGGAAATACATCTCTATATAATATAAAGATTATGTTAAAAACTACAAATATATAGAAATGTGAGAGAAATAATAAAATAAGAA
>SNQJ01S0091240.1:10121-29686 GCA_010110895.2 Picea sitchensis | reverse complement strand
AATCATCCAAGCTAGCGTGAATGATAATCATCCACTATCCTACCACCTTTGAAATGTAAGTTGCAAATCTAAGTTCTCTGACTTGTACGAGGAATGAGTGGATCAATGCTTTATTTGATAAGTTCATCTAAAGTGTTAACAATCTCATTTGGTATCTCCATAGTTGACTTATCTTTCTCATGGTCTGTTAATGAGATGCTAACATCCTCTAATTTAAACAAAAATACTACTCAATGAGGTGTTTGGCACAACACCACAAGCTTCATTGTTCTCAAATCCTCAAAGTATTGTTGTAATCATAGACACTTCACTAGGTGGTTTAGGAACCTAAAATTATTGTATGAGAGAACAACATTATGCAATTAACTCATTGAATTGCTTCTTCGGAATCTCATCATCACTCATCCTTACATCTACAATCTTTAAAGTCGGTGACAGAGCATAGCGTCACTTTACATGTGTCGCTATATTGGTGAAAATGAGGGAAGATTGTTGAATAATATCATACCCCAACTGAAGGATATCATGATGTCTTATAAACTGACTAACCCAGTACAACATGAAGCTTGCACCACTAAAAGAGCATTGTGCTTTTGCTAAAGCCTTTAAATCACATCCAAATAAAACTATAGAGTTGTCTCTGCATTAGTTTGAGCTCTATCAATTCCAATCCTACATTATCTTAGCAATATTATATTCCCCAATCTCAGTAGACTACCATGCATTATTTTCTACCTCGAGCACATTCATCATCTTTTCTAAATGTCTTTCTAAATTCAAAACTATCATAGTCAATGCTTCCTGAGTTTCACTTCTTTCCCATGCAATATGTAGAGTGGTTTGTATATCTGTAAGTTGATTCTACGAATTAAAATTTCTTGTTCCAAAACTTGATAAGTCTGCATCAAATCTCTAAACATAGGGTGATCAAATATGGTATAACAGATGCCCCCTATTGTGTGAGGTCATAGGAGTACTTGATGGTCGAAATACAATATAATGGTTATAAGAGGATATAATATAAGACTAATAGTGAAGTTTTGAGCACTTGGGATCAGAAAAAACACCTACAAACACAAACATATATATCATATACACTCTTGCCCAAGGTGAGCATACCCATGCTAAGAGGTAAAATAAGCATGGTCGTTGAATCAAATTACTATGTGAATCCATTACAATATTATATGACTACAATAGATAAATTGTGAATATATGTCAACTCAAATAGATCATATCCATGAACAAAATACTATGTGGATCCATGTCTCAATACATACAAGGAGAACATCTGAAATTATGCAAAGTAAAAATCGACTCTCCATGGTATCAATGCTATAATGTGGTAATATTATTGTGTAATATCTTAGGTGAAGCATTAAGGTCAAATGTAACCACTCCCAAGGTCTTCAATCCAAATCCATCTCTTCATATGATTCTTCCTAATGTAAATAAGTTCAAAAGTGCAAGAAACGTCAAGTGAATCAAGTGCAACTAAAAAAATGAAAATGTGATCACATAGGTAATGGCTAGAAAAAGACGAGATGGGAAATCATGTGGACTCTTCTAAAAGTCATGGAAAGATTAATGGGGCTCTTGAGCCTCTTCAAATAACTTAGCATGGGTGGCAAATGGCAGTGTGGTACTAACTACAACACCAATGTAAGGTAGGGACTATCGTGTGAATTACGACATACAATGGTAAAGAGAGGACAATTTCCACAACATGATGGGATCGACTCTAAGGCCAAAACTTCAAAAATATTACACAAAGTGAAAAAGCAAGGTAGGAAACCTATTCCTAAAATCTAGTTCAGAAAATTATACCTTAGAGTCTGAGAGTTTGACATTGTAAACCGCCACGAAAATCACCTATAATATGCAAGAAGCCAAGAAAATCTTCAATGTGATTAAATGCAACCTAAATGATAGAAAAAGATCGAAATAACATTCAAAAAATGGTTAAAAGGGTGTCAAAAAGTGAATAAATAGTCTCACTCAATCCTTTCATCTTTACCAATCTTGTTTATAAATTCAATTTGTGGAGTGCAAAAACCATTTCAACTGCAAATTCCAATCCACTCCACCATTTGAATTCAAAATCATCAATGCCAAGTAATTCAACAACAATACCTTGTTGTTTTTGTCCATTTACTTTTGAATGTTTTAGGTTTTAAGGGTGATCCCAAACTCTATTTGGGACCCTGCATACCAAATCACGACTTCTCTTTGCATAGTCATGGTCATCAAGCCCTAACTATAACTATATAAAATGAAATCCATCTTCAACCATGATTGTTTCCATATAGACCTATGGTAACCCATAGAAAACTAAGAAAATTATAACTTTGAACACATCTTTGACCTCTAGCTATCTCATTGCAAATGTAGGGGACATGAATCCTATTAAATGGCAGGAGAGAGAGCATGAGGCAACACATTTAGAAGCCGCACATGATCAAGAAACCATATTTTCCTTAAGAAATTTCATTCTCCTCAAATTATTCAAATGTGTGAACATGAGAAACCACGCAATTCTCCTAGAGAAGGTAATTGAACTATGGAATGCAAATGCAAGGCTTTCATCATTGACAGTGAAATATTACATGTGGAGCTTGAAGAAATATGTTTCCTTATCAAATTGTCTCGATGAGGCTTTTTTGCAATTTTGAAAGGAGGAGGGACTTGTGTTGTCCATTCCACTATTGATTATCTTGATATGTACCATCGAGCCACGATGAATCAGAAAAGAAACCAGGTCCTTATTGATGACATCCTCAACCTGAGCTTGAAAACTATAATGTTAACCCTCACTCGCATTTTTAGATCCTTCACCACTCACTTGGAGTCGCATGCTCTAATGCACTATGGGGGATTATGTCTTGAGCTAATGGTATTTAACTGGTGTACTAGACTACTAGGCTACATGAAAGCTTAGTTAATTGCTTGCAAGCATGGTGGCAACCTTATCTTTGGGTTTGGGAGCATTTTCTGCTCATTTTTTTTTCGAGAGGCTCCCATCACTTCAAACTCGTGTATTAGTTCCACATATTGGGCCCAAATAGATGAAAATGTTGAGGTGGAATAGCTTGATGCATAGGTTGGGGGGGACCAGTGCCAAATCCATTTACAACCATTTTGTTAATACTAGTGGTTAGAGCAGATGGTTTGCATACATGACTATCCCTATACTAGGAAAGACTTCAGACAGGACCCAAACATCCTACTACCACATAGTGAATAGTGGGGCCCCTTGGGTAAGTCCCTTTAAAATGTTTTTTATATATTTTAATTTTTAGGATTTTTAATCATATGTAATTTTAAATTTTTAGACGTATATAAGATTTTTGGGGGAAGGTAATGCCTAACAAAAAAATTATGGTGATGCAGATGTAGAAATAGTATGACCAGTTAAGTTGCCTCCGACGTCACCCAATAGGTGATGAGGAGGAGGATTAACCTACAAGAACCACCCTAAGTGGTTGGACACTCAAAGATCGGTAGCTACCGTGAGATGCAGGTAGATTTACGATCAGAGGATGAGTCCTCATCACACCCCTTTTTGTATTAGTGGTGTATATACCAACATCTATATCTCCATAGGTTGTCAAGTCGATTTTTGAGAGACATTACTTGCTTTATATCATGATGTAAAAGCTTTTATGATATATATACATATGCTTATCTTGGTATCTATCTAATGATGCAAATGTACGATGCAATTTTCATCAAATATTTACATTCATGATGATGTGTTTAATTAATGCGACAAAATGTTAATCTAAAATGTAATTTCCTAATTAATTAGTAAATTCATTCAATCTTCTAGGAATGTGCATATAAGTAATTAATTCAAATTTGTGTTCTAGGAGTCTAACCCATAGATACTTCCAAAGAAGCATATGATCATGTACACAATAAATGTTAATTAATTTTGACATAGTTAATTTCATAGCTTTTATATATGTGACTCTTCTCTTATCTTCTTAATGTGTAGTACATACACTTGGCATGGGATCCTTGTGTGTTGGGGCTTGGACTTTGACTCGAGGCCTAGTTGGTGGCTTGTGGTTGGGTAGAGAAATGCATGGTTTATGACTTGAGTGAGGGCTTGGTTATGGGTCGAAACAATACTTTTGATCAAAAAACTTAAAGGGGAGTCATTGTATAAAATAATAGCTTAAGGATTTGCTTTGGCTATGGTTTGTATGGTATGTGGAGATTGAAAAGGCTAAAGGCTAATGTTGATGAAAAATGAACTCGCCATGAACTATAAAGGGAGTGTGCTAAGTGACAACCAAACCTATTTTTTTTCGTTTCAAGTAATATGGAATGTTGGTTGTTAGTATGTGAAGATGAAAGGTTTATGCACACAATGAAGGGTGAATGAGGCTAGGAATAAAGGCTTCTTCTTTTCAATTTCAAATAATAACAAATATGCAAAATGGCATACCAAAAAATAAGGCATGATGAGCTTTGGGAAAAACAAACCATGTACCCAACCCACCATGGAAATCCACCAAGCCAATAATGTTAGTTCCACCACAATCCGTATTAGAACATTAACCATGTTCTCACTCGAAAGTGGTATGTTGCTTATGTAACATCATACATATTGAAAGAATAAAGTATGAATTACACGTGGTTAGACAAGAAAGGATTCACAAATTAAAAGACTCCCTAAGTTGTGGAAAATGTATATGATATCAAGTTAGCTAGAGACCTTGAATAAGGGTGACAAACTCAAATGCTTAGAACATTATATTGCAATTAGGGCTCATAATTGCTTAGAAAAAAAATTGAAATAGTAGAGTAACTTGGCAATAGTTTGTTGGATTATATTCATTGACCAATATAGTGGTAAATAATGTTCATGAATGTCCTTATGGAATATCCTTACCAAATAGCCACATGATTGACATCATCATCAACTCATTTTATCTTAACATCATCAACTCATAATTGAGTTCTTTTATTTCTAATTTATTAACATCTCTAGCCTCACAACAATATCTTTAGATATATGTGACCATACAAAATCATTGCACAACTTTCATAGTTGCAACACTTCAACTTATATTTTTGAATTAATACTAATATGTGTAAAAAATGATTGACCCCATATCTTGTGTTTTTGGTTCTTGCTTTCATAAGATGCTCTAGTTTATGGTCAATAAATACAACACACATAAAACTTATCTTTCAAGCTATACATTGTGTTAAGGAATAAAACATAATTGATATTCGTTTCAATGCATTTGTGCATATTATTTTATTTCTTTACAAACAATAAATAACTTTGATGTATCTATACCAATCGATTGACCATTTTGTAGAAAAATTAAGGGGGGGCTAGGGTTTCGATTGCAAATCCGAATAGGATTTTCTCACAGGGAGGGAGGGATTATGTTATGATCCTATGAGGTTGTACACTGCAACAAGCTCTGGGGAATATGATATGTTTTAACCCATTTTTGGCCTTGATCTATTATGTATAGAAGGTTAAATGTTACATATGGAGGAGGAGGCAGGCCTTTAGTGAGTACTAGATAGGTGGAATGTCTCGAAGCATGAGCCCAAGTAGCATTAAAGTCGATGCTTTGGGACACGATGTAGATGTAAATGGATATGGAGGAAGTGGACTATGGAATGGATGCGGTATGATCCAAGGACATATTCATAACAAATGATGACTTCAACTAGAGCCAGATGATGAGGCGAGCCACTAACATGGCAAGGGTTGACCCTCTAGTCTCGAAGGTAGGTTTTGATCCTAGTGTAGAAGCTCCTTCGAAAGGCATACATTCTTTTAAGTTTGATGGTGACATGTGTACATTTCCTCAGGAGGTAATCGTCACATGCAAAGGGAAACAATAGTTGTAGGGGGTGACTCATTGTGTTCCCATTATTCTCCAGTGGCTGGTGAAGATTGTTTATCAGACGCACAAAAAATTGTTGGTGGTGGCTCTGCAAATCTTGGGTAGCAGAAGTCTGTAAAGAATCCCCCTTCAAATTTCAAATGATCCAAGTGTTGGAAAGTCTGAAAGGAGAGGAAACGTATGGTGGTGGGTTAAGAACTGGAAATCAGGGATATCCCTGAGCTCCTTGGTCATGCGAAGATTCTTTGGTAAGATAGTCACGACACCTGCATTGATCTATTAGATGGATGTGAATTGGGTAGTGATCCTCAATTGTAGGCCATAGTTTCATACTCTGGACAAGGGCTCGATCTACTTCAAATTTAAGTCGAAGGAGGATATGGCTAACATTTTTTAAAGGAGCTAGGGATGGGGCCCCTTGGGAGGATATGGCTAACATTTTTTAAAGGAGCTAGGGATGGGGCCCCTTGGATCTCGTCCTCAAGGAATGGGCCATTTCTTTTGATCCCATCCATGATGCCCTTTCCACGACCAAGGTTTGGGCGATCCTTGAAAACCTCCCATTGGTCTTTTGGTGCAGCACTTTTATCTCAATCAAAATTTGTTAGAAATATAGTTTGTTGCGAGCTTGGGTGGGAGACCAAAAGAGACCAAAGATAGGCATGGGTCCAGATCGAGGTGGACCTTAGGGAAGGTCTCATGGATGAGGTCGAATTGGTATGGAAGAATTTCAAATGGATGCAGAAAGTTGACTATTGGTGGGTCCCTTTCCATTGTTATAGATGCCACAAAGTTGGACATATTTAGGCTCATTGTAGATGCTCGACAACTTACTTTCCTCCTTTACAGAAGACCTAGAAGCACAATAAATTTTCGTCATAGTCAACATGTGAAAAGGAGGTGTATAAGGATGATGGAATTTTCAACGAATTCAAAGGCCCAAGTTAGAGTACCCCAGGTGGAATCCCCCCCTGGCACACTCAAGAAAATCCTCAGGTTAAACTCTTTTTGTGATTTGGCTATCTTTAAAAATGTTCGTAAGTTCCTCTGATGTATCTATTCCTCCAAAAAGGCTTCCACCCTATTTAT
This sequence comes from Picea sitchensis, assembly GCA_010110895.2. Lineage (NCBI taxonomy): Eukaryota > Viridiplantae > Streptophyta > Pinopsida > Pinales > Pinaceae > Picea > Picea sitchensis. The sequence continues at coordinate 22,718 of SNQJ01S0091240.1, read as the reverse complement.
AACACATGTATTGGGGAAGTGGAGTCTAAGGTTTCCTCTATGAAGTAAATTAGCTCTACACAAAAAATCTCAGGCTTCGTCTCCCTCTAGAAAAGGGGCTTCTCCCTCCTAAGCACACAACTCAAACGGTGGTTCAAAAACCTCGAGTATCAAATACCCCATAAAGTCAAAATATATGTTGAGGTCTATATCAAAAAAAGGTGGTGATGGGTTCTGTGTAAGGGGCTTGGCCCTTGATAATGGTTTTCATACAAGGGGGGTCGCTGTAGGCGCATTTGATTTACCTTTGCCCAAATTCAAAGCAAGGAAGGGAAATCAAGAACTAAAAAATAAACAACCATTTATAAGACCCTTAGAGAAAGAACAACCCAGAGAAAAGTTACAAAATTATTATTATTTCCATAAACATTAGAGGGATAGGAGGACCCCTAAAATTCATCATGAAGAGGCTTGTGCAGGAGCATAAGCATGATTTCATCATGTTTCAAGAAACTGTGTGTCATGGTAAAAAGGTAGTGGACACACTGCATGGTTTTTTAGAACACTGATCTTTTAGTTCTTTGGATTCTTCGAGTTTATCTCGGGGCATGGTTTCGGTGTAGAGACCTGTTTTGCGAGCTATGTTCTCATCCCAATTTCCCTCATACATTGTGTCTATGGAAGAGACCCCTTCAAAAATAATATGGAAGAACTCATATTGGAATGGAATTTATTAGATATACCCCCACAGCACGAGAAGTTTACTTAGTCCAACATGCGAGCGGGACATGGGCACATAGCGGAAAGACTTGATCAATTTTTGGTAAACAACGGCTTCTTAAATCAAAATGCCTCCATTAAATCCTACATTCTCCCCTCGCTTATCTCTAATCACAAGCCAATATCCCTCCACATTCAAGCCCTTCCAAACTATGGACCTATTCCCTTCCATTTCAAACCTCAATGGCTTCATCACCAAGAAGTTGTGGACTTGAACCAAACCACTTGGGAAACTTGGATCCTCGACACTCCAGTATTCACATGGGAGCAAAAACTCATTTTGGTCAAGCAAGGTATAAAGTGATGGGAAAAAACTTCATTATCTTCCCCCACTTAAGAGAAAAGGATCATAAATAGTAAACTAGACAATTTGCAAAAGCACTCAAAATTTGCAAATATAACACATCAACTTCAAAAGGAAGAGTTGTATTTACAATGTCAATACCAGAAAACCCTAAAAAGGGATGAAGAATATTAGCATTTAAAATCCCGAAGCCTTTGGCTCAAGGCGGGTAATGAAAAAGAATTGGTAGTCCGAGGCCTGGAGAAGTTTTCAAGCTAGTTTATTAGACGCTGGTTACGCTAGCCGCCAACATGACAAGCAAGGGGAGGGAGTGGAACCCTCCCAGCTGCTGTGTAGTGGTGGAGGTTAGAGGGAAAAGTCCAACGCTGACGCCGGCTTAAGGAACCTATGACAAAGTAACCCTCGGGACCAGGATCGACAAAGAATCACAAGGGAAACCATGGTGCAAAAGGATCGCTAGTAGGGAAGAGGCCATAAAAGCCCAGAACAATATGCAATAAATGACGAACCCTAGTGGGGTATAAGTGGGCGCAACCCATGTGAACCTAAGACAACATTGATCCCCAAAGTTATATTGGAAGACCAACAAACACAACTATATCGAGATCAGATTAAGATGCATGCACTAATCTGCAAATTCATGGAGTTGTGGCCCACAGAAAGAACAATGCGCAACTAGATTAAATATCAATGGAAGCCAAGTAGAGAAGTTGAACTCCACCTGCGATCGAAAGGATTCTTCACAATAGTATTCATAAAATTGGAAGAAAGATATAGACTATTTGAAGGAGGGCCATACTTACATGCATCAGCAGGACTATACATGAAACCATGGAAGGAAAACTTATCCCAAGAGAAAGAAACCTTCAATAACATACATGTCTGGCTGTGGCTTTACTCCCTGCCGCTAGACCACTGGCTACCATCCACCTTTGAAGACATAGGAAACAAGCTCGGAAAATATGTCAAGACATCATAAGCAACATTAAAAGGAAGATACACATCCTATTCAAGGATCTCAGACAGAAATGGATGTCTGGAGCACTCCTAGAATCCATAAGCCTGGAGTTTAGGAATGAGTAGTTGGATGATCATTGTTTGATTTTATACTCATGACATTAGTAAGGATTCTATGTTATACCCAATTATCTATCTTCACAGAAGAGGAGGTAAGGATATACCCTCCTTGTCAAAGGGTTTCTCTTTTAAGGATGCAACCAATAACAAAATATCTACAACTATGTTGATTCATCTGCCCAATTTGTATATCATGGAGAAATCAAAGGAGGTTCCGCTACTAGAGGTCGTGGAGGAGATAGTATATGATCTTCTTTCATACTATGAATTTAAAGTGGTAATATGTTGGTTTAATGGTTTAAGGCCTCTTACATCAAATTTCTAGTGGCTATATAAGAACTAGACAAAGGATTGTGAGGCATATCTTCTTCCAAAGGTTTTTTAATTTCCAATTTCAATCCTATTGATTATCAAAAAAAAATCGAAAAGGGTCCCTAGTTCAGGGGAAGAGCGACCATTTTTGTTACCCCATGGTTCCCATAATCTAATCCATCCGATATGTCCATCATCAAAATGCCTATTTGGGTGCACCTCCCAAATCTACTAATACACATTTGGTAGTTAACCGTTTTTTAAGACATCAAGAATATATTGGATAAATACATTTAAAATAGATATCTAAGTGAGATTAAGCTTGGTATTTTTACATATGCTTGTATATGTGTGGACATTGACATTAATAAGGGATTGTTGAATAAGTTATTGCTTCAAAGCAAGGACTCCATATGGACTCAAGAAATGGATTATGAAAATAATACAACTTTTTTATTCTAGATTTGTTAACAAGTAGGACATTTGCAAGATTCATGTCCCCAAGCATGAGCTTATCCTGTGTTGGTAAAAATGAAATAAACCAAAACCCAAAGGATGGCAATGATTTGAGTGATGATTCTCAAAGAATGAAGAGGAATATATACCAATGGATGGCCAGAAGTGTAGGTTGAGGAAACAACACCCTATGTGGTGGATAGAGAAGAAGAAAAGAATACCAATATTCCCCACTTGGTGATGGTAGTTGTAGATGAAGCCACATCAAGGAGAATAGGGAGACTCCATGAATATGACAACTTCAACTTCAATTTTAACAAGGAGTTGGCACACCAACCGAACCCTAAAAATTTGAATTCTGGTCTACACTCATTTCTTGTAAAACCTTCATTAGGGAAGGGGGGTGATAAAGGTCAAAAAGAAGAAAGGGAAAAATGGCAAGATCAAAGATTATATTACTTATTATTTCTCGACTCTCTTTCTTTGGTGTTTTTTGCTTTATGTCTTATTAAGTAAATGAGTGCTTGCATGCCATTGGTTTATACATTTTTATGGATGCTCTCATAACATCTGCAATATTTAACCTCTTTTTCTTTTTATGAATGAGAAGTTACAGTCATTTTCCAAGGAAAAAATATGCATACATACCTACATGTATATATGTGTGTATGTGTGTATTTAGCCAGTTTTGTGTTGGAAGGTGTTTGGTTCAAATCCCCCTTGGTGAGGAAGACTAGTACGTGTTGACAAGTTTACTGAGGATGACATCCACAAATGCGGGGAAGCATCATGTAAGTTTTCCCGTGAGTTTTGTTTGGGAATTATGTATGTATGTGTGCACTAAAGTATGTTAACATCAACATCACATGTCTCCCCCACTTGGATTGTAGAATGTGTCTCTCAATGCAATGTTTTTTTTATTATAATTATGTTTTCATTAATAAAAATGTTAACACTCTCATTACTATTATAAATGTTTGTATTTTAAAAATTATGAATAATAAATAAGATAATAAATAGTCACCTGCATCATATTTGGCATTTCATATTAACATACATATTTACACGAATTGATATATTGAAAACAAATATTTTGATAAGATTGCATATATGTTTTTATCCCAACATTTATAGTAGTTAACATATCATTGAGGGAGATAAATCTTTATATAATGTAAATATAGCATTAAAAATGACACATATAAAGAAATGTGAGAGAAATAATAAAACAAGAAGAACAATTTTTTAAAGTCTAAATATATTAATGTTTGAAATAAAAAAGAATATATATATGACCAGGCCATGCACCAAATTGGTGTATGAGACCCCCTTGTTTGTAGGCAAACATATGTTCTTAACCATTAGGCCCACTCACATTGTAAAAACTGTAAAAGAGAAACATATATAAGAAGGTAAAAAACATATAGAGAAGGAAAGGATGTTAAAAATCTTTGTTTCTTATCTAGGGGGACAACAATGTTTAATATATCAGAGAACAATGTAAAATAGGTAAATAATAAGAATAGCAAGAAGAGAAGAAACAAAATCATAAAAAATATTTTTGAAATAAAAAAGAGTGTTCAAAGTTAAATAAATACAAGAGGAATTGAAAAAATAAATTTTAAAATAGTAAAAGAAAAATAAAGAGATGAAAGTAAAAAACATTGGAAAAAACAAAAACATACAAACATATAAGAATTTGAAAAAATAATATAAAAATATTAGAAAATAAACTAACAAAAATAAAGGTGAATATAAGTTAAGAAACAAAAAATAATCATAGAACCAAGGAAGGAAGAAAGAGTAGTTGTCGATGTCCACATTACCTCTCACATTCTAGCGGCGAATGGTATAAGAAGCTTGAAGATATTGTTGTTTGTCCTGAAAGACGCAAAGGCTTTGTGCGCACCTAGACAAATTGGACTGATAATGATATCAAGGATGTTGGGTTTGGCTGGAGACTAGGGTTTGGCACAAGGGTTAGGATTTTAATGTAGGGCTTTAATACGAAATCGACGGGATGGATGAGGAGGCCATCAACTACATGGAAAACCCACTAGAAGGCCAACGAATCTGGTTATTTTTCAGTGGAGTCACATCGTAGCTTTGATCCCCCTCTACTGCGGCCAACACAAGCTAGAAACAACCCACTGGAAGAAGACACCATTGTTACCATGGGAGAATTGTTGTGGGATTTTCCCAACAACCAAAATGTTGAGGTGGAAACATCGTATGAACTAACATCAAAACCGGTCACATTCAATATGTTATTCCATTAATCTGACTCGAGGATGAAGTTAGGAAAGCATGGGTGGCAGGACCTATAGGATCAAGGATTTGACTCCCTGAGCTCTCACTCAAATATCCTAGTACACCCACCTCAAAGGAAATTATCACTCCCATTACTCACCTCTTATGAAGTGCCCTTAGACCTATTACTAGGTATTATGAGCTCCTCGACTCTTGGTGGTTCAAACATAGAGGGAGTTTTAGAAGCCCATGGTTTTATTAGAGGTATGTTTTATGGTGAACTAATGAATGGTTCGCTCCCTTGTGAATCCTTCACTGCAATCACTAAGCTTGGGTAAAACCAAGAAAAAGTGAAAGTTCATGAAGATGAAAGTGGGGGTGGTTAATTTGGAGTTAGGAGATAATGTAAAGCTCCATGAATTATGGACCTTGAGGATGCGACCATAGTGGGTTGCTTCTCAAGCAAATGGATGAATGGTGAAACCCTCAAATCTTGAATGAAGGAAAATTTTGCAAGGTTGTTTGTATACTCTCTGCGCATTATGGTCTTAGTCAAAGGTTGGTTGGTCTATATTCTTCCTTTTGGGGGAGATGCAAACAAAATGATCAAATCCTGCTAAACATGGGGCTCGCGAGTTCTCTTTCTAAAAAAGTGGCACCTGGAATTTCATGCAAATATGGCCCACATGGATTTTGTTCAAGTCTAGGTTAGGTTGTCATGCCTCCCACTAATCATATGGCTTGATGAAGTTTTCAAGGAAATTGGAAACACCCTCGGTTTATATTACAATGTAGACAATTCCTACAAGGATTCTAGTTATATGGGAATGGCTAGAATTGTGGTTGGTATGGAGCTCTCGAAGAGCTTGACTGAGTCAATTATGATAAAAAAGGATGCTACAAATTTCTTTCAATTTCTAGATAATGAAGGAATTCCATTTAAGTGTGGTCAATGCCATGTTTATTGACACCTAGTGAAGGAATGTTCGCTCCCCAATGGAAGAAAAAAATGGGTTTGTAAAGATAATAAATAAGGTGGAGGAAATTCTTGAACTCCTCGAAAAAAAGTTCAGGTTGTTGATAGTCTCTCGAGCCCTCCAAATATCATTCCCTCGCAGATTCCACCATTCAAGGAATCGATGACCCTTTGGATAATGCACACCAAGAAACCCAATTTTGGACAAGATAACGTGAAGTTTTCAAGTAAGCACATTTCTCCTCCTTCCTCTACTCATAATCATAATTTTAAGCATTTATTTTTTTGGTCTTGCGAGGTAGGGTTAGAAAATCTTGTTGAGAACCAGCTCGGTGATTTTCTACCTAGTCTCCCAAGGATAAATATGCCCAATTCCCCTCCCATTTTACCTATATATGGGTTGGGTGGCACTCAAGGGGATTCATTTGATGCTCCTAGAACTTCTATAAACTATTTTGATCTTTTTGTTGATTTGGAATACCATAAAGACCCCTAATCCTCTGATGTTGTAAAGTATAATCTCAGGCCCAGGTCTAGAGAAGCCCCAATATTTTTGGGTGGGGTAGTAGGAGGTCTAGGGATTCTTGAAGAAAAATACTCCAAACCTTCTCGAAGAGGGAGTAAGTCTTTCTTATATATGGCTTAGAAGCAAGCAAACTCTAAAGTTAGAAGTGGTAGACAAATGTCTTTGATGGGGGTTCTTAGATCAATTGCCCCTAAGGATGTTTCCAAATGATTTTTCCCACGTTAAATTATCACGCACTGGCCAATTCCTCAAAAAAATTGGTCATAAAAAGGTTGATAGACACTCACAACCCTTTTATCATCCTTCGGCAAGAATTCATGACTAATGGGGATAAGGTGGTCAAAGATTTGTACAAACTACTTGGGGGTGGGACTTTAGTTTTATTAATTCCCTAGGGAGATTTGCGAGAAACATCACTAGCTAGAAGAAAGGATATTTCTCATTGTCTAATTCATGGAATTTTAGAAAAGGTCTTGGGACTTCTTTGTACTCCATGGAACTTGCAAAATAATTTACCTATCTAAATATATACGGGCCCTACTTAGATAGAAAAGGGGGCTTGGGGAGTTCTTTGCGCCCCCCATTCTGAAGGGTTACAAGGGCTTGGAGGTGGGAGCACCTGAGAAAAAAAAATTGGTCAATTTTTTGCAATTTTTTGCATCCATTCTGGGCGGGTTTTCCGCATATGGTTTTTGTCGATGGTTTTCTAATTTTGATTAAGGAATTAAGGTTGTTGACTAATCCGAGTCAATGGATTAGGGGTAGGGATGTTGCAAGATCTTATATGTATATTGTATTGTAAACAATGAAGATGATGAATAGAAGATTAGATGTGTTTCTCTAAACAAGTTGTTGGTTTTCCCGACTTTCTTTGTGTAATGTTTGTGTGTGCCATTGTATCTTTTTTGTTTTATTAAGAATCTATTTACAGTAATTGATTGTACAAGGTTAAAATATACATTTGGTATCGGAGCAATTATTGGCTTTAGGGGGACGCCTTTGTGGCTAAGTGTTTGGCGTGGCTCTGTGATAAGCCTTGTTACAGTGGGAAATCTGCAGTATTAATTCTTCAGGTGAAAAGAAATAGTGAGCATTTCGAAAATAGAGATAAATAAATTTAATGAGAAAAATTTTGAGTTGTGCAAGCTCAATATGGAAGATTTGTTGGTGGAAAAAGATCAATGGATCGTTGTGGATCTAGTTACTACACCTACATGAACGTCGGTGGAAGACTAGAAAATAAAGGCACTACAATAATCAATGTAGATCCAAAAGTGTTGAGAGAGGGAAGGGATTTGAAGATGCTCCTTCTACATAAGAAAAAACCTCCTTTGAAGGAGGGGATGTGTACTTGTCTTCATCAAGCACATATGCATATCACGAGGCATGGTTGGTTAGCTCAAGTTCATCCTTTCATATGACTCTCCACAAGGAGTGGTTTTGTGAATATGAAAAGTATGATGGAGGTGATGTTTTCCTGGGTAATGACTCGATAGCCAAAATCACAGGATGAGGAAAAGTCAAGTTGAAGCTCATGGATAGAAGGATTAGAAAACTGGCTAGTGTTCTGCACATCCTAGGATTGGCCAGAAATTTTATTTTTCTAAGCAAAATGGATGATGCAGGGGTAAAAATAGTGTTTGAGAAAGAAACCTACAAGGTAGTTCGATGCGCAATGGTGTTGTTGAAGGGAGTTTGGATTGGAAATCTATATAAGCTACAAGGAACAACTATTAGTGATGGGTGTAATAGTTCCATTGTTCTTGAGATTGGGGTCGAAGAAGGAAAACCTCCTATAGTCTCTGGAAAAAAGGTTATATTGTTGCATCAAACACTGGGGCATATCATAGATAAGGGCCTTCGAATACTACATGGTAACAGTATGGTTGAAGGTATGTCTAACTTCTCTTTGGATTTTGATTAATGTGAACATTGGGTATATGGGAAGCAAAATTAAGTAAGATTCCCTTCTGATGTAACAAGGGTAGAGGGAATTTTACAGTTGGTGCACAATGATGTGTTTGGACCTATGTCGGTTCCATCACTATGAAAAATTGTGTATTATGTCTCATTTATAGATGAATTCTCAAGAAATACTTGGATATATTTCCTCGGGAAGAAATCTGAAGTCTTTGACGGGTTTAAAGAGTTTAATGCTCTTGTTGAGAATCAAATAGAGAAAAGAATTAAGGTGTTCAGGACGAATAATGGTGGATATTTATGTGAAAATGAATTCGAAGAATTATGTAAGAAGTGTGGTATAGCAAGGAAAAATACTAATCCATATACATCTCAACATAATGGAGTTGCAGAAAGGATGAACATGACGTTGATGGAAAAAGCAAGGTGCATGCTCAATGGTGTCGGGTTAAGACAAGAATTTTAGGCAAAGGCAGTGGGTACTGCATGTTACCTAGTCAATCGATCACCGTCATCAACACTGGATGACAAGACTCCACACGAGGTATGGACTATTACAAAACCCTCTCTCACACATATTAGGGTATTTGGTTGTGAGGCCTATGTTCACGGTCCAAAGGAAAACGAGAGTAAGCTAGATAAAAAGGCTAAAAAATGTATCTTTATTAGGTATAAAGATGGTTTGAAAGGTTATAAGCTTTGGAACCCATAAACAAAGAAGGTAGTGTATAGTCGAGATGTGGTATTTAGAGAAAACAAAGATGTTGTCAAATAGGAACTCCTACCATGGAATAAAGAACCAAAGAAAATAGAGTTTGAATTGAAGGATGATGAATTAGACTCTACATAAGAACAAGAATCAGAAGAAGAAGATCATCATACTCCAGTATTGAGGAGACCGGCTCAGGAAAGAAGACAATCGGAAAGGTATACTCGACCTGATTTCCATTCAAATTTTCCTTTGTCTGATACTGATGATGATCCTAGAACTTTTAGGGAGGCAATGGATTCAGAGGATGGAAAACTCTCGAAAAAGGCCATGGTTGAAGAAATGTCATCCTTGGGTAAGAATGATGCTTGGGATCTAGTGGAGTTGTTGACTAGAAGAAATCTCATTGGTAACAAATGGGTATTTAAAAAGAAGCTAAATGCAGAAGGCAAAGTGGAGAAATACAAAGCTCGGTTGGTAGAAAAAGGTTATTCCCAGGTTGAGGGACTTGACTTTGGTGAGATTTTTTCTCATGTTGTTAAGTTAACTTCTATTAGATTTCTTTTATCCGTTGCTATTGCGTTTGATTTTGAAGTAGAACATATGGATGTGAAGACAACATTCCTACATGGGGATCTAGAAGAAGAAATCTACATGAAGCAACCATAAAGCTTTGTTGTGAAGGGAAAGAAGGAGTTGGTAGGCAAGCTGAAAAAAGTCCTTGTACGGGTTAAAGCAATCGCCAGGGATGTGGTATTAAAAATTTGATACTTATATGTTGGGACTTTGCTTCACAAGGAGCAAAGTGGATCATTGTGTGTATTTCAAATTAATTGGTGATCATCTTAATTATTTAGTCTTGTATATGGATGATATGTTGTTGATAGTAAACAACAAGGAGATTATCCAAGATGTGAAAACTAAATTGTCCTCTAAATTTGACATCAAGGATATTGTGCTTCGAATTTCATCTTGGGCATGGAAATTAAAAGACATCGAGCAAATAGGAAACTCTGGTTAAATCAGAGGAAATATGTCGAGACAATAATGCAGAGGTTTAATATGTAGGAATACAAACTGATCAAGGTTCCTATTCCTGTAGGTGTAAAGTTATTTATAGATCAGTGTCCCAAGACATGGGACGAGGAAGAGGACATGTCCCATTTTCTATATGCGAATGTGTTTAGTAGTTTGATGTATGCGATGGTCTATACTAGACTGGACATTGCACATGCAATGGGATTTTTGAGCAGGTATACGTCAAAATCATGGAAGGAGCATTGGACAATAGTAAAGAGGGTTTTCAGGTATTTGTGTGGCACTACGAGTTATGGATTGGGCTACCAAGGAAGAGAAGGATTAGATAGAGTGTTGGACATACATGGATTTATGGATGTATATTGGGTTAGAGATCTAGATTGTAGAAGATCTACAAGCGAGTATGTGGCTAACCTGTTTGGAGGAGCAATTAGTTGGATGAGCAAAATATAGGCTATAGTGGCACTCTCAACTATAAAAGTCAAATACATGGCAGCCACTCATGCAAGAAAGGAAGCAGTATGGTTACAGAGATTGTGTTCAGGTATTGGGTTGGTGCAAAGGACAAATTGTGACAGTTAAAGTGCAATCTTCCTGGAGAATAACTTGACTTATCATTCAAAGACAAGGCATATTGATGTCCAGTATTACTTTGTGAGAGACATGGTTGAAGACAAGGTGTTGGTGATAAACGTGGAAACTTTGGAGAATGTCGCAGGTTCATTAACAAAATATGTGAGCATTGAGAAGTTCTCTTCGTGTAGAGGATCTATGGGCATTGTTTCCCTAGATTGTTGACTATGTAATCTTGTAACCCCCTATATGCAAAGAAAACAACAAAAGGGAGAATGTTGGGTATGTGTTTTATTCTTTGAAAAATTGATCCCATGTATTGTACATTGATATGGGAGAAAAGGTAGCCTAGGTGGTGCTTTGCACCCCCAACTAGGAGGGTTACAGGGGTTTGGGGTGGGAGCCCTTGAGTCAAAAAAAATTGGTCCATTTTTTATAGTTTTTTGCATCCATTTTTGGTGGTTTTTCGGCACATGGCTTTTGTCAATGGTTTTCTAATTTTGGTTAAGGAATTAGGGTTATTGACTAATCTGGGTAAATGAATTAGGAGTTTGGATGCCGCAGGATCCTATATGTATATTGTATTGTAAACAATGAAGATGATGAATAAAAGATTAGAGGTGTGGCTCTAAACAGGTTGTTGGTTTTCCAACTTGGGTTTCCAGGGTAAAAATCTTTGTGTAGTGTGTGTGTGTGTGTGTGTGCGCCATTGTGTTTTTTCTATTTTATTAAGAATCTGTCTGCAGTAATTAATTGTACAAGGTTAAAATCTACAACTAGGAAGCCTTTTTTTTGAAGAGATCGTATTCAAAGAGGTTTAGTGGTTATCGAAGGAGATCTAAATTTTTCACTGGGTGCCTCAGAGGTTAGGGGGGCTCATCCTAGGTGGATACCTTATCTGATTTCTTTATAAATAAGCTATAATTTGCAAGTTTGTTGGACATTGTGCTTGCAAAACCCTCTCCAAATTGGAGAATGTGAGAATAGGAGAGGCCTTAGTTGCAAAAATTCTAGATCATTTTTAAAATTTTGAAGCCTTTCTTGACGAAGCTTTTAGAATTTGATAGTGGGTCTCTATTAGAGGGGTTTCGGATCACAACCCTATGCTCTTAGAATTGGCTTCACTCAGAGGGAAGCCACCAAACCCATTAAAACCGAACTTGGATTGGTTAAAGGATGAGAAATTATTGAAAAAAAATAGAAAGGAATCGAAGCCTTATGATGGTTCTTCCCTGGAATCCGCTCCTATCTAGTTTCAACAAAACCTAAAAAGGGAAAAACAAGTAACTCTCAAGTGGTCAGTGGAGAAAGAAAGAAATACAAAATTACTCTTTTGGAGATTGAAGAACACCTGGAATTGTGTTATAAAAGAGAGGGCTTTGGATTCTGGATAGACAATAAAAAAACTGAAATAAAAATTATGGAATGTAAAAAGAGAAAAATTATATTGGACATAGAAAAGGAATGGAGGATAAAAACTTGGGCTATATGGTCACAAGAAGGAGATGAAAATATTATTTTTTTCATAGTTTTGTAAATTGTCGAAAAAATATAAATACTATCCATAGATTTGAAAAGAATGATGGATCTTAGAAAACATATTTTCCTAAAATGGAAATCGAAGCGGTAAACTACTTTCATACTCTATTCAAAGAGGATTCTAGAGACACCATTGCAGTGGTAATCAAATTGGCAAC
>SNQJ01S0091239.1:32821-48088 GCA_010110895.2 Picea sitchensis | reverse complement strand
GGCCTTCACTATAAGCCTTAAAAAGCTTGGAGGATATCCATGGACACACAAGTGGATGATGAAGTTCCAATCCTTGATGAGGAAAAGTATTCTACATGGAGAATAGAAATGAAAGTGCAGTTGAAGGACATAGGAGCGGGTGTTTGGAAAGCAACTATTAGTGGATCAGTTCCTTTTAAGAACAAGTCAAAGTTTGCAGCTCAAAGGGAATAAAACAATGATGATGCATTGGCTCTCAAGACCATTCTTAGTGGACTCTCAATTTCTATCAAAGAGAGCATGGGACAATGCACTTCTACCAAGGATATATGGCTTAAGCTAGAGGAGATATACCAAAGTAAGAAGGAAGACACTAAAGACAACTCCATCAAGAACAATGAAGGTAAAGAATCTCCAAAATCCTCTATTTGCAATGATTCTAAATGTGATGATGTTGGCAAAAAGGAAGACGTTGAAGACAGTTCGATCAAGATCAATGAAGGTAAAGAATCTCCAAAAACCCATGATTAAAATATTTCAAAATGTGATGATGTTGAATATTTCTCTACAATTGGAAAAGAAAATCTAGAGATAGTTTGTGTAGATTCAAATTATAGTAATCCCATAGAAGAAGTAGAAGAATTATCAAAGCTTCAAAAGAAAGTTGAATGGGGTCTATTTGAATACAAATATTACCATTGTTACATAGAATATAGCTATCTTTCTGAGAGCACTAAAAAGTTTCTTAAAAGGAATCAAAGGCATATCTTGAAGTTAAAGGAAATGCTGAAAGAACAAGAAGAAAGTAAACATACTCAATTAGAAGAAAAATAAGAAGAGATCAAAAGACTAAAGAATGAAATAGAAGAAAATAAGAAGGTAGATGATGAGATTAGCAAAAGTCTTGAAGCTAATGTCCATATCAAGACCCAGATTGAAGAAGCCAAAAGGATAGAGGAAGTATTAAAGAATCAAGTAAATGAAAAGGAAGAGTCATGTTATAAGTTGGAATCTGAAGTTGTTGATCTTAGAAAGAAGATAGAGAAGTCAAACAAATTCTTGAATAGCTCAACAATATTGAATGATGTAACATACCCAGTCAACCACAGGCCAAAGTATGCTACCTGCAAGTCCACCCTTGGACTTCTTTCTCATTCTGATACCTTCTTTATTTATTAAGGATGCATAAGAAAACAAAATTAATGACATGGACAACAATATCCAACGAGCATGCATACTCTAAAGATTCAATTAACGATAATTAAATATACAGCGGAAAAAAATTCATACGCAGATAATAAAATCACAACAGAGAGAACTTATCTTTATGAAAGATGACACTAATTGGTTGCAAACCAAGGACGTTCCACCCAACCATAGACACTACTACTCCAAATCTCAACAAAATCATCACCCCCGAGCCAGGGCTATGAATCCACAAGGATGGTTCCAAAGTGTTACTTGGCTTCCCAAACCAGTTATCACTAAATCTCTCATAGGCTCTCCAGCACCCACAACAATCCAAGTACCCAACTCTCTTCTACCCAAATTTAACCAGCCGAGAGAATGGACCTCCACCTTTCTCTTCCATGCAGTTCCTCAGGCATTCCTTCTCCTTATTTGGGTCTCCAGCGCAACTGGTCTAGAATCTCAATGCTGGAACTCTCAGGACTCACTGCTACGAGCAACGCTGGACACAGGCCACTGCATCTCAGACATGTATGCCTCAAGGAATGACTAGATCACACCAGTGACCATTACATCCAACTATACTGTGGCTAATTCTTCAGCAACTCGGTCCCCCTTCCTTAGACCAAGACGCAGGTGAGGATGGATGGAGGAGATAGGTGCGTGCATGGGAGTGTGTGAGGGGTGCATGAGGGAAAGAATGGAGTAAAACAAAGGTGATTGAGTGGACGAGCCAATGACAAACCCCACAATCGGACCAGGGGAGGGTTTAAGTATTTCGTGGGGAAATCAAGAACCTCCTAGATTCCCCAAGAAGCTCACGTAATTGATCCCCTCCCTCAGGAAAAAAGGTAATTAACATAGGAATAAACATTTAGCCTCCCAAGCCCCCTTTCTTGTAGAATCATAGCCCCCTATAACTCTAGTCCTTGTCCATTTAGCATCAAAAGATGTGTTTATTATTAATGATGATCGAATCATTACATTTCTTGGGCATACTGGCCCTTTAATAATTGTTTGGGCACTCAGGCCTCTCAGCATTGTAACAATACATTATTTAAAATGGGAGGTTCAAAACCTAGGGTGTTACATCCCCTCCCCCTTATTTTGGCACTGTCCTCAGTGCACATACAAAATAGAGATCAAAATCTCAAATTCATTCAAAACGTTGTGGGTACTTTACCTGCATGGCATCTTCATGCTCCCAGGTAGCATCTCCAGGACCGTAGCATGTCCACTGAACTTTTACGAGCTCTATAACTCGATTCTGGAGAATTTCGACCTTTCTGTCCAATACCCGCATTGGTTGAACCTGAAAGTCCCCCTCTGTCTCTACCTGAATCAGATGCCAATCAATAACATGGTTAGGGTCATGTACATATTTCTTTAGTAAAGATACATGAAATAATTTATGCACATTCATGGAAGCAGGCAATGCAAGCATGTATGCAACTAGCCCTATTCTGTCCAATATTTAAAATGGACCACAGAATCTGGCTACCGACTTGGTACAACTACCCAATTTCAAAGAGATTTTCTTGGGCTTCACTTTCAAAAGTACATGCTCCCCTACTTAAAATTCTCTAACTTTCGTGTTCTTGTCTGCATAAACTTTATGTCTATCCTGAGCTTCCTTTAAATTCTTCTTAATCTTTACCACCTGGTCTTCCATGTCCTTGAGCAACTTTGGACCAAGTACCACTCTATCTATTGGGTTGTCCCAGCTCACTGGAGTATTACATTTCCTACCATACAAGGCTTCAAATGGGCTCATTCTCAATGAAGCTTGATACCCATTATTATATGCAAATTCAACCAATTGTAAGTAATCTTCCCACTTAGATGGTTATCCATCACATACTTTCTCTGAATATCTTCAATTATTCGATTGACTCTCTCTCTTTTCCCATCTGTCTAGGGATGATATGTTGTGCTAAAGTTTATATTTGTGCCAAATCCTTTAAACAAACCCCTCCAGAAATTGGAGGTAAACTTTGTATCCCTATCCGAGATGATTGTCCTAGGTATCCCATGCAACCTAGCAACTTCCTTCATGAAAATTTCTGCAATATTAGTCGTTGTATGCGTTGTCTTCACATGCACAAAATGAGCATCCTTTGTTAATTTGTCAACCAGCACCATGATTGAATCATGTTGCTTATTCGTTCTGGGTAATCCTATGATGAAATCCAAGGTGATCACTTCCCATTTCTTCTTGGGGATTGGAAATGGCTGCAGCAAACCCGCTGGGTTCCTATGCTTAGCCTTCACCTTCTGACATTCCATACATCAAGCGATGTAATAAGCAACATCCTTCTTCATTCCCAGCCAAAAGAGCTGGCTTCTTACTGCTGTAATTGTTTTCTGGTATCCAAGATGTCCAGCATAAGGAACATCATTCATTTCTTTCAGTACCACACTCCTCAGTTCTCCAAAACTAGGAACATAGATTCTATTTTTATGCATGAGTAATCCATCTTCCTTTATCTCATACTCCTTTATTTTCTATTGTACATCTCCTTGCTGCAAGTTTTCCTTTACCTGTAGGTAATGCTGGTCTGTAACAAGACCATCTAAAATTCCACTCTTCAATTCCGACTTATGCATACTGACAGCAGTAGCATGCATGATATGAACTCTTCTACTAAGTGCATCAACAACTTTATTCTCCTTTCCCTTGATATGCTTGATATCGAAGTCATATTCACTTAAAAACTCCAGCCATCTTGTTTGCTTGGCATTCAAGGTTGGTTGTTCAAAAATATACTTCAGGCCAATTTGGTATGTTCTTAATTGGAATTTCTTCCCCATGAGATAATGCCTCAACATCCTCAAGGAATGAACAATGGAAGCAAGTTCCAAGTCATGCATGGCATATTTCCTCTCATGTTCCTTAATATTTCTGGACTCATATCCAATGACATGTCCATTTTGCGTGAGGACTCCCCCAAGTCCTTCTTTACAAGCGTTTGTACATACCACAAAACTTTCATTTGGGTCAGCAATCTTTAACATAGGCGCACTAGTAAGTAATTCCTTCAACAAATTAAAATTATTTTCACACTTGAGTGTCCACTCAAATTTAGTTCACTTATTTTGCAAAGAAGTGATGGGATGAGAAATCTTAGAGAACCCTACTATGAACCTTCTATAGTAGCCAGCTAATCCCATAAAAGGTCTGACGTCTGACACATTTCTAGGTGTTGGCCATCCTCTAATGGCTTCGGTCTTCTCTGGATCTACTACTATGCCCTACTCTGAAATAATGTGTCCCAAGTAATGGATTTGCTTTTGATAAAAATAACACTTACTCAACTTGGCATACAACTGATGTTCTCTCAGTACTTGTAATACCAATCTTAAGTGATGTCCATGCTCCTCTTCAGACTTAGAATAGATAAGTATGTCATCCATAAATACTATGACAAACTTGTCCAAATAATTTCTAAATATGCCATTCATTAAGCACATGAAGATAGCTGGTGCATTGGTCAGTCCAAAAGGCACCACTACAAATTCATAATACCCATACCTAGTCCTAAAGGTTTTCTTATGAGCGTCTGTACATACCACAAAACTTTCATTTGGGTCAGCAATCTTTAACACGGGCGCACTAGTAAGTAATTCCTTCAACGGATTAAAATTCTTTTCACACTTGAGTGTCCACTCAAATTTAGTTCCCTTCTTTTGCAAAGAAGTGATGAGATGAGAAATCTTAGAGAACCCTAGTATGAACCTTCTATAGTATCCAACTAATCCCATAAAAGATCTGACATCTGACACATTTCTAGGTGTTGGCCATCCTCTAATGGCTTTGATCTTCTTTGGATCTACTGCTATGCCCTACTCTGAAAGAATGTGTCCCAAGTAATGGATATGCTTTTGATAAAAATAACACTTACTCAACTTAGCATACAACTGATTTTCTGTCAGTACTTGTAATACCAATCTTAAGTGATGTTCATGCTCCTCTTCAGACTTAGAATAGATAAGTATTTCATCCAAGAATACTATAAAAAACTTGTCCAAATAATTTCTAAATATGCCATTCATTAAGCACATGAAGACAGTTGGTGCATTGGTCAGTCCAAAAGGCACCACTACAAATTCATAATGCCCATACCTGGTCCTAAGGGATGTCTTATGAATGTCTTCTTCCTTGATTCTTACGTGATGGTATCCCGCCCTCCAGTCAATCTTTGAAAATAGCTTTTCTCCTCTTATTTGGTCAAAGAGTTCATCAATTTGGGGTAGAGGATACTTGTTCTTTATAGTGTACTTGTTTAGCTGTCGGAAGTCAATACACAACCTCAAGGTTTCATCCTTCTTTTTGAAAAAAAGTACTAGTGCTCCCCAAGGTGAAACACTTGGACGTATGTACCCTTTCTTCAACAATTCCTCCAACTGCATCTGTAATTATTTTATCTTTCGTGTGCTCATTCTATAAGGTTTTTTTGACACTAGGGCAGCTCCTGGCACTAAATCAATTGAGAAATCTATCTGCCTTCTTGGTGGAAATCCGAGTATTTCTTGGAATACATATTCAAATTCATGTAGTACCGAGAAATATTCAAGTCTTGGCCCCTTTGCATCAATTGGCTCTTCCACATGAGCTGCATACAATTGACATCTTTTTCTAAAACATCTTTTCAGCTGTAAGGTTGAAATCTCCCTTATAGACATGGGTCTTGGAACTCCTTTCACAGTGCTCTATTTTCCATTTCCATCAAGACATGTAAATGTCTTGTTATGACAATCTAGGACATCATGATGCTTGTCCAACCAATCCATCCCAATCAAAACATCATAAGACCCCAATGGTATGATATTCATATCAGTACTAGTAGTCACACAATTAAGACTTATGGAACAACTTCTAACCATATCATGGATTCTTCTTTTAGTTCCAATGGCTAACTGAACCAAAATCACCTTTCCAAGTTTAATTTTCTCCAAATGGAATCTATCCACTATCTTAGGATCAATGTAACAATGACTTGCTCCTCAATCAATCAAAATAGTAATAGGCTGATTTATGATCTTACCTTCCACCTCGATCATATTGGACTAGTACTCTCCATGTCGATCATTTAAAGTTGCATAGATTCTTCCCATATCTTCAACTATTGTAGCCTCTTGGATGTGGTGCACAATCTTCACTCTGTCTTTTCTCTGTGGGAAATCCTTATACAGGTGATCTTCCTTGCATCCCCAACATTGGATTGGTGGTCTTCCCCTTTTTCCCAAGGGATCTTCTTTCTTGGAATCCCTCTTAGCATACTGATCTTGATGATTTCTATTAGGCTCATTCCTATTGAAGGAGGGTTTGAATCCTTTCCTCCTCTGATCATATTTCTCATTCTTCTTGTCCTTCCAAGATTTCTGCATAGATTCTCTTCCCCAGGCTTGCTCATACAGGTATTTAGCCTTCTTGATGGCCTTAGTCAAGGTCTTAGGCTCATCATACTTGATATTTTCCTTATAAAAGGTTGGCAATCCACTTAGAAATCTTTGTATTTTCACTTTCTCATCACCAATGAACTTGACATATTTTAACAATCCCAAGAACTTCTTCTCATACTCTACCATAGTCATGCTTCCCAACCTGAGTTCAAAGAACTCCTGCATTTTCTTTTCATAGAAATTCTCTGAGAGGTACTCCTTCTGGAAGTACTTCTTGAACTTCTTCCAAGTGATCCTACTTTCATTAACACATTCCACTTGCTTCAGTTGGTCCCACCACATTGCAGCTTTCCCGTGTAAATGGTAGGTGACAATCTTGGCTTCCAGGTTTGATGAATAGTTATGCAACTAAAAATATCTCCTGAGCCCAAGAAACCATGCTTAGGCATCATCCTCCCTTTCTCTTTCACCATTGAAGGAAGGTGGCTTGAGATTCCTCATCTCTCCATGCAAACTATCTACCTCTTGCTTCCTTCTTTGTTGTCTGATAGGGGACACTTTTGGACTGCTTACGGGATCATCCGATGCATAAAACTTTCTTTCTGAGTGAGGAGGTGAGTGGTTTTCATGAGCTCTGCTAGCACTTCAGGAATAACCAGCTCTTCCATGAGAATTTCTTCTTTCATGACACATGCCTTCTTCCTCTTGCCTTGAGTTTGATCCCTTCTTCATTTTCCTCTGCAACTCATCTAAGCTCTGCAACACTTGAGCATTTATCTAACTTTTCTCTCTCATTAGTCTCTCGTTGTCTTCTTGGTAGGTCTTCATTTCCATCTTCAGGCTTCTTACCATTTCTATTAATGTTTCCTGCTCTCCTTTTCCCCTGCGTCCGTTGGACTCTATCTTAGCATTACCAACTATGGTATTCTATCCTTCGGCCACCTTATCATGACTGGAGGCTCCCTCTCCTTCTTCCATTTCCTCAATACACATTCTGAGTTGATGTGCTTAAGCCCCTTAATTCTGCAAAATGTGCAAGTGAAAATTTTGTTAGAATTATGCGTATGATAAACAAAAAAACTTCCAAACCATGCTATAGGTCTCTTTCTTGTTTTTGTTCATGGAGATCATATCCCCATTCTCTAAAAATAACAGTGTCCTGTTATCCTTGGGTTGACACAAAATTTCATCCTGTGCAGGATCTTCCTTAAAACCACCTACCCAGGTGACCACAACTAGAAACCACGGCTGTGACCACTCGCCTAACCAAAAGGCGCTTCACGACTTCGCGTGTCGAGTGTTTTCATATGAGCCAACCCCGATTCTCTGAATTTTGAACTCTCGAGTTTGGAGCCTAGTGCGTGCTATCTCCTCTATTAGCCTTCACCAATGTGACCTCTGGCTATGACCTGGGGCCAATCTTATGGGAGCTTCGCAACTTCGCATGTTGGGTATTTGCATATGAGCCAACCTTGTATCTCTCGACTTCTGAACTCTCAAAATGGAGCCTAGTGAGCGCTAGCTCCTTCCCTTAACCTTCATCAATGTGACCCCTCACTATGACCTGGGGCCAATATCTCGAGCGCTTCGGGACTTTGCGCTTCACTTTGTCGGAATATTTCTTGTCTCCCTTCTTCTGACTCCCGAACTTGCACTCATGTCAAATTGATGGTCCAAAATCCTCGCGATCCGATGGTTCTTCTCTCCCCCTTCGAGAATCAGGACTTCGCGTCTCACGAAATTCTTTGGGACCGGATCAACGGTCCAGATATCCTCGTGCTCCAACGACTGAGATTTCCTTCGCGAACTCGGGACTTCGTGTGTCGCTATGTTGGAGGACTGCTCACCTCTCGTCTCTCGATATTCGAACTCACGATTTTCTTGGGACCAGATCAACGGTCCACACTTTCCTTCGATCAACGACTATGATCCTTTCGCGAGCTTGGATTTCGCGATATTTCTTACCCTATGCCCTTCCAAAGGGTTGAAGCCCATGCACTTACCTCTGGTTCAGGTGGCCCAGATTCACCTATCCTTCGATCCAAAAATCTTGGATCTCTCCTGATCTTACAGTGGAAATCGCTCCCGAATTCGAAGGGGATGATCATGATCCTTCGAACCCCTATAAAGGATCTATGACGTTCTGTCTCCTGCGTAGCTTTTGCAACGCCATTCCTCCTGAGCTTTTCAACTTCATGGTCAGAGTTCGATCTCGACCACGAGACTCTAACCAATAGAGCCGACCCATACCAGCCCAATGTTTCAACCAGAAGCTCTGATACCAAACTGTAACATACCCAACCAGCCATAAGCCAAGGTATGTTACCTGCAAGCCCACCCTTGGACTTCTTTCTCATGCCGATACCTTCTTTATTTATTAAGGATGCATAAGACAACAAAATTAATGACATGCACAACAATATCCAGTGAGCATGCATATTATAAAGATTCAATTAACGATAATTAAATATACAACGGAAAAACATTCATACACAAATAATAGCATCACAACAGAGAGAACTTATATTTATGAAAGATGACACCAAATAGTTGTAGACCAAGGACGTTCCAACCAACTGTAGACACTACTACTCCAAATCTCAACAGCAACGTCACCCCCAAGCCAAGGCTATGAATCCACAAGGACAGTTCCAAAGTGTTACTTGGCTTCCCAAACCAGTTATCACTAAAGCTCTCATAGGCTCTCCAGCACCCACAGCAATCCAAGTACCCAGCTATCTTCTAGCCATCTTGCACCACCCAAGAGAAAGGACCTCCACCTTTCTCTGCCACGTAGTCCCTCAGGCAATCCTTCTCCTTATTCAGGTCTCCAGCGCAACTGGTCCATAATATCAATGCTGGAACTCTTAGGACTCATTGTTGTGTGCAACGTTGGACACAAGCCACTGCATCTCAGACATGCAAGCCTCAAGGCATGATTGGATCACACCAGCGACCATTACAACCAACTATACCATGGCTAATTCTTCAGCAGTTCATTCCCCCTTCCCGAGACCAAGACGAAAGTGAAGATGGATGGATGAGGTAGGTGAGTGCATGGGAGTGTGTGAGGGGTGTGTGAGGGAAAGAATGGGGTAACGCAAAGGTGATGGAGTGGACAAGCCAATGACCAACCCCACAATCAGACTAGGGGCGGGTTTAAGTATTTTGTGGGGAAGTCAAGAACTTCCTGGCTTCCCCAAGAAGCTCACGTTAATGATACCCTCCCTTAAGAAAAAAGGTAATTAACATAGGAATAAACATTTAGCCTCCCAAGCCCCATCTCTTGTGGAATCATAGCCCCCTATAACTCTAGTCCTTGTCCGTCTAGCAGCCAATGATGTGTTTATTATTAATGATGATCAAAACATTACATTTCTTGGCATATTGGCCCTTTAATAATTGTTTGAGCACTCAAGCCTCTCAACATTGTAACAATACATTATTTAAAATGGGGGGTTCAAAACCTGGGGTGTTACAAATGAGATCTTGGATAGTCAAAGATCACCAAATGATAAATCAGGTCTTGGATACAAGTAAGAAGCTACACATGTTGAAGCAAGAACCTCAAACAATTATGAGGTAAGTCCCTCACTCTCAGAGGATGGAAATAATGTTGCAAGTCAACCATATACACAAGGCAAGGAAAGTTTCAAAAGAACAAAGCGACGAAGACATCAAGAAGCCATCTTTACACCTCAAATAAGAGACACACCTTCAATATGGACACCAAAGAAAAGGTATGAAAATGTTTTTCATGGTCACTGTTACTCATGTAATGAATATGGTCACAAAGCTTTGGAATGCAGATTGTATGCAAGGAGAGATAATGAAATATTTCATAACACCCTAAGGTGTTGGAGATGTGATCAAGTAGGACACATTGTTGCTCATTGTCACACCATGAGATGCTACAGTTGCTGTGGATTTGATCAAAAATCCCAGGATTGTTGGAACACAAGAAGAAAGTTCATGATGAGGACTTCATATAGCATGACTAAAAAAAAGAATGAAGTTAGGAAGGAAGACATTTTGGAAAAAATGGAAGCTCAGAGCTCAATTTCTGAGAAGCTGGGAGACCTTCAGAAGTGGGTGAAGTAAAATGAAGAGTCAGAACAGAATGGAAGCCTTAAGGGAAGCTAAAGTTTGTCATCTTCAGAGGCATATGCAAGTTACAATGGTAATAGTCACGTACATACGCTATCTGACCTATGAATAGGTCGCGTACATAAGCAAGTTGTCTGTATAATTGGTCGCGTATCTATGGTAAGAACCTTGGGAAAATGGTTATGCCTATGAGTTGCAACATGGTATAATGGTACAACTCTATGTTGCAAGGTCTAACATGGTTTGATGTAGGGTCTGACATGGTTTGTTGGAGATTCTCATGATTTCATGTTGGCATACATAATTCATATATGTATAACGATGACATATGGTTGAGTGTTGAAAGACTATCTTGGATGCATGGTACTAACCCTAGTGTGTGGACTGAGACACTTTTCTGTTGAGGAACAATGTTGGTTGTAACAGTGAAGTTATGGAACTTTGGTTATTAGATATATCATGATGATGCTAGCTAGAGATGTCATTGATCTATTGAGGCACACTTATAGTACATGTATGTTTGGATGCTTAGTATTTGTTGTAGTGAATGGAGGTTGAGGCAGATCTGTTATGGTACATGACTGATGCATATTTGAGTTCCATTGACATATTTGAGTTCCATTGACATCAGTGTAAACTAACACACCAAAAAAAATATGTTCTACTATGTTATGTTGTGCGTTTGAAAACAATATCGCACTGGGGCGCTACACTACGACACATACGCCCCGGTGCATTACATTTATCCTACACACCGCTTAAACCAAAAAACAAATTAAAATATTAATGCACATAAACAAATATTTAAAAATTAGAAAAAAAGAGGTGCATATAAGTTCACTACACGCACTGGTGCATGTAACAAACGTAGTCACACTGTCACATAAAAATTTTCAAATTTTCGAGTACGAAACTTTTTACGGATCATTCTGGTCATTACTATCACACCACGTACAGTTCCACCAAAAAATTTACTAGCTGCACCGCAACATGATGTTACACTTATCGACAATGCGTTTGGTAAACAAGAATGCTCCAGTGTGCATGTTTACCAATGCACTGTGTAAAAATATATCTCATAAGGGACTGTGCGCGATGTACTTTAACGACCCAGTGTGTTATCTGTACTTTGACGCACCACCCCACTATTTATATGATTTTATATGGTGCGTCGTTATATGGACGTGTCGATGCATTTATGTTTACCAACACACTGTCGAGAAAGGTAACAAGGTACGCGGTGCACCCTATAAATTTACAAGTCGCACCGTAGGCAATGCGAGCCGAGAGCTTCGAATGCACCGCATAGTTTTTTTTGTGTTTTTTTTAACAGTTAAAATTTTATTCAATTTTAAGTTTTAATCTGGTGAAAACTTAATTTATGAAAAAACAAGGACATTACCTAGACATTTTGTTGTTGGGGAGGCATGGTTCCAATGTACTAAAAAAAAAAAAATTACCATTGTTTGGAAAAATTCGAAATTCACGCACCGAACAACAAATGAAAGGAATGAAACCAAGAAAAGTACTAATGGAAGGACACTTCAGACAGGAAAAGGTTACACCGATGCTTTTGAGCTCTACAACATTGAAAATGGTAAAAATGATTTTTACCGTCAATAATTTTTCTTATAAAATCTTTTTCTGGTGCGCCCAACGAATAACCGCATTGGGGCATACATGTTTAATGAGCGCACCAGTTATATATATATTTTAAAAACATCCCTAGCACAGTGCATGTGTTTTTGGGCACGCGTACACACTGGTGCGTATACTACTCAATAATGCATCGCCGTACATTTTTTGAAAAACTACAATGGTGCAAAATTTTTTGTTTAAGCATAACACAGTGCGGTATAATAATAGATGCCCCAGTGAAGTTGGTTTTACATAGCGCACTGCATAAGTTTGGAAATTAAACGTAACATGGTGATCCTTATTGGAGCACTGGTGCACATCAGTGCGCATGATACAATGGAGTGCATCATAATATATTTTTTGACGCAATCCTACATTGGTGCGTAAATGTTTTTTATTTAACCATATAACGGTGTTCTCTACTAATAGTGCACTGGTACTTCCAGTGTTACATTGCGTACCAGATTTTTTTTAAAGAACGTTACTATGATGCGTCATTATTTTCCGGTGCATCCTTATTTCCGTAGCACATCGGATAATACTTTTCTTTATTTGAAGTAACCCTACTACGATGCACTAGTTTTGAGGGAACCGATGCACCTATTGTATACAATACATATGTGTGTTATGTACTTATAAAAGAACCAGTGTAAAAACATCTACTAAAACCTCCGCCCACTCACCTCCGCTAGTATCATCCACTATAAACGGATTTTTGGGATATTTTTATAGGGGCGTCTGCAAAAACCTCCACTAGAGGGTCTTTTCCTTGTAGTGCTTTGACATCAATCGTCAGTTGGATTACGCTTCTCTGAACCACCAAGCCCTAGTAGTAGAGGACCTCTCCCTCAAGAAAGAAATGTTTTTTCAGGCCAACAGTGAACCCATCATTGAAATTGGCCCTCATGAAGTGAAAATAGATGAGAATTCCATGCAAATTCTCTACTCGTCAACTTCCATGGGATTGAAAATATCAAAAAATATTTAATTTTCCTTTGAGGTACATCAAAGCGTCCCTTGTGTGCCTAATACCTCTTTGGTCTCAACATCGATGGAGCCTCCATTCACTAGTCTTCATTCTACCCCTATAGATGTCGTATATGTGAACCACACCTCTCATTCCCATGGTGTTGATAATGGGTTCACTACCCCACTTTCCACCACCTCATCTAGTAGTGTCAACTCCTCCCATCATCCATTTTGGTGAGGATGTTCTAGAGTCCCTTCCCATTCTATATTACCCTTGGGATGATCCCCATCATCGTTTCTACTTTTTACTGCAACATCTTAGTCCCTCCGACTAGTATGCCATTGATTTGAAAGATATTCTAAATGAGCATTTGTTCTCCATATCCAAATATAACCCTTGGTATTATGAAACCTATTTGTGAACCCAAAAGTTGAATTCCCCTAACTCATACGTAAATAGAATATTGGAAATTCACCTATTCCTTTCCAAAACTACATTCATATTGCATATATTTATGTATGTCATCTGGGATATTCCCCTCACATGCTACCTATACACACAATATGGGGCATCATTCCCACCTACCTATATCTTATCATTTCCCCCCATCAACATATTATGGGGGTATCTCGTTCTTGGGGGCATGATGGACCCTTTGGCCAATTTCAGATTTGATCACTATCCACTCTATGCCTAAGCCCCAATGGCCTAGGTTGGGTAGACCCATCTCTTTCCCTCTAAGTTATCTATACCACCAACCTAACTTGTGCAATATCTACAAATTTCATATAGTTGATGATTAGTACTATATATTGAGACATTTTACTCTATGTAATTAAAAAATAGATTGGTTATCCCACACTCACCATTCAGACTCCTTGCTCGTCGTAGTGGGAGGGGTAACTCTAGGCCACCCCTAGTAGTTTATCCCCTCATCCATATTCCAATTAATGCACCATATACATCATTAACATCATATTTTGGAGCCATTCTCATAATTTTGAGATTTAACACTTCACCCATAATCTATTTTTCCAAGAAGGATTAAGGCTTGTACTATTCACATTGAATTTTTACCCATTTGTCTACATTACTTAAGCACCAATTTTTCTTCATATTTGTTGACTTCTGAGTATGCATTAACCATAGATATCCTCTTTATTAATGGATATGGGTCTCCTTCAAGCCTCGATTTCCCTGGCATTTATCATAGTTTAACTCCCATCTGTTCATTGCATTTTCCTTGCATTCCATGGAAATTTCCAGTAGGACCCCCCCTCACTTGGGTAGATGGACCAACCCCCTCATATTACAAATTTTCCATCTATCCAGTGATAGAACATTCCTCACATGGGTGCCATAGAATAGTGACCCTTGTTGAATTTTGGTGCCCATGCCATTCAATCTCCTTACGGATCAAGAGTCCAATTATTCTACATACCAGAGTGGAGCCACATTAATTGCTTCTCATTGTGTTGACAACCATACCCTATGGAATCCCCAATTTATGGTTGGTATTTGTTGGATTATCATGTAACATAAGACGTCTGCTTCATCATACAGTGGAAATTCTTTGTTTTTATGCCACCATTCACACACCCTCAAGGAGATTGGCATTGATGTCCCTACCATTAATCACTTTCATTTGCAGTTTTCCCATTTAGCATTACTTCCATTTGGTTTTCTTCCAGGGAATTTATATCCTCACTTCACATGCGTATTCCCATTTAGTTTCCCAAGTGGGATTCTGATTGGATATTGTGTCTCTTGACACCCTAGTTCAATCTGTTGTATTCTCCTTATGGTACTACATATCTTTCCTTCTCCTCCTGGCACCCCTTTGGAAATCCCAGGAGGGCCTTGTTCTTTTACAATACTTGGTTCAATCTTGGCAACATTCCTATGTTGTTATTGTTCAGAGTATGTGATATGAGACACCTTTATGTCCCATGGAGTATGTTTAGTTCCACAATGTGTTTTGT
>SNQJ01S0091238.1:0-32776 GCA_010110895.2 Picea sitchensis | reverse complement strand
TTAAGTGTTTGAGGGGGGAACATGAACCTTTGGAATCACATCTAACCATTTTACAAAATTAGAAGGAGCACTCTTGACAAACTTTCTCAAAGAGGAGACAATTTCCTAGAATGCATTGATCTACAAAATAGGAGGAGGAGGGGGGCAAGAGATGGGAGGAAACTACCCCCATGATATGAATACATGGTCATGAAAAACAATCTGAGACACTAGGGTTTCATTCAATGGATCTCTTATTAGTATGCAAGCAATTTCACCCCTTACATCTCAAATTTATTATCACTAGCTTATTGCTAAAATCTATAAAAAATAATTGAAATATGAAAATAAAAGAACAAGAAAAAGAACACACCATACACACAACTGAACACAAGATGTATCTTGGGAAACCTAAAAAGGGATAAAACCCAACTATAAGGTGAGGCCTATGCTCTTCTCTATTTTCTTTAGATATGAAAATGCAAATACAAAGAAAGAGACACTTAATATGGAGTTTCCTTTGACATTGTGGCCTAAATGGTTGCCACTGAATCTTCTTTCTCCTTTTTATGCATTAAATTCCCACTCATATATGCTCTAATAAACTATTGAACAAACACAATGCTAAGAGAATGGAATCGCCTCTCCTCCTAGCGGCCCAGTATTTAACATCATTTGATAGTCATCTAGGGTTAGGGATTTTGCATGCATCAACCCTCAATTGGTGTTAGGGTTTTGGACCTTCTATAATCTTCTTGAAATTCCACATGCGATTATCCCACACGTGAGTAATGGGGCCTCATGTGGAATCCACTTGGTACCATAGTGGTTAACAAGGTAGGTCAACTTGCGGGAGGCATAAATTCAACATATGAACTCTGATTGAGATGATTTTAAAGCCATTGGAAAGGTCTCAGTGTATAGAACAATGTAAATGGGATAGAATTTATTCTCACAAATTTTTGACCCCAAAAGATTCCATTTCATTCCTCAAATTATATCTAGAAGGTTCCAAACCCCAAATCTTCAAACTAGAACCTACCATTAAAATGGTCCCTACAAGCCAATCCCTCTAATGTTTCCACCTATAAAGTACCAAAATATATGAAAAAATATATAATGATCCATTCCATATCGTTTTATCTTGTCAATTGAATGAAATATTACTAGTTGACCTCTATACCATATCCTAGAGGTGCTCTTTTTCCTCTGGAAACCACAAGCTACTAGAATTTTATGAAGGTGTGTACAAATAGCAATTTAATGAAAAGGCTTGGCCTATTTATGAATGGATTGTAGATTTATTCAATGACCTATGGAATCCCCACTCCCAAACCAAACTTTATCATGATTTTATGACAAACAAGACCAAACTCTCCACAATTTCACCATTAAAGTTTTTATCATTAGAGCAATCATACAAAATTAGGGAGCATAGGGTACCTCCCATGGCCACCCTGTCTCTCTCTCTTCTTATAGTACTTGTGAAAAATGTCACATTCCTTCTCATGCAACAATTCCTTATCTATTAAATCACTAATATTCCTATTATTCACCCAACCACTTGTCTCTTCTATGCATAGTTCTAATTTCCAATTAACTTGAATTCATATTATTCACCCAAATCCTAACTACCTTTCCTATTTTTACTGATTTAGGATCCCTCTTACTTTTTTAAACTCATGTGATGTGTGTACATGATAATTCACTTTTAAATAAATTAAACCTCTAAAATATAATATGAATAATTTCTATAACACTTGTCTCTAGTATTTAGTTTCCATTTTAAACTTGCTTAGTGAAATCAACCTAATGTGCCCATAAATATCCCTTATAATTAAATGAGTGCAATTTTCTCTATATGAATAATACGTTTCATAGTGCACTTATATTAATTTAAAATATCATTTTAAATGCTATGCACATAAATGATACTTTGTCTCAAAATAATGAATCTCAATCAACACCATATCAAGGGTGAGCCCATGAACACTCCAACCCTTCTCATCCATATCGATATATATTCCAATATAACCAATACCATGAGTGAGGCCACGATCACTCCCCCTCTAGGTACACACACATTTTTCATGGTGGAGAAAACTAATGTAAAACATGTGAGACCTTAGTTAACTCCATCTCATTTACTTGTGGTGAGATACCCATGGTCACCCAGGAATAAGGATTACATATCCTTAGTGGAAACCCCTCAATTACACCTCATGAACAACCAAATCCAAGAAATTCCCTCATGGCTATGGGTAACCCCCTAGGTGATCATAGTCTCTAACTATTACACATTATTTTGTAGCAACTAATAATGTTCACCTACTTTCCATCATCCAAATATTAAAATCCATGATCACTGAAGAAATACCTTTCCTTGAAAGAAGCCAAAATGTATTTAAAAACATTTTGTTGTGAAAGTGCCTCATGTTGCACTACTGCAGCAAGCGACAGTCTTAAGCATCACATGTTTCACCACAACATCATGCGATAGTGTCTCATGTTGCTAGTTCACAGAGTGCAACATTGTTTGAAAGGGAGGAAAACGAAGAAATTTGCGAAGTTTCTATAAGAGAAGCTTCAGATATGAGGTGTCCTCTGATTGGTCTGGATCTCACTCGTACTCCTTATTTTGAGAGATCCTAACCTCCTCTTCAATCTATAAAAGGATACTTCTCTCATGAGAAATGGTTAATAGCTAATGGAGAATAACTAGTAGTGAATAGTGGTTGATAGCTTTAGCTTCTGATTTGTGATTAGAAGATTGTTCTTTGGCCTTGAGAGATTCTTGTGTCAAAGTATTCAGTTGATGGTGATGGAAATCATGGAAGCAATGTGGGTATTGGAGCAATGAACCATTGGAAAGAGACTCACAACACCAAGGCATTGGTCGTAACTCTTCCATTATTATTAATGCAGTAACATGTTTCCTTTCCTATAAAGATTGTTCATTGTAAATTGTCTTTATTACTTTTCTCCTTGGTCATTTGTATAGATTTTTCGAAGTACTATTGTTTCTTTGACTTCTTAGCTTGCTTTCTTATACAAATTTCCATTTTGTTAGGTACCTAACCCCTCACATAGGTAGAATAATATATTTCCATGTAATAAAGGTCAACATTAATAAGGCCTAGCAATAAGGAAGAATAATTCCAATGTAAGAAGACCTAATAGAAGCTTCCACTTCTAGAAGGATCTTCCTCTAGATGGTTCTTTTGATAGACATATTTAGTATAAATAGGATTCGAGGGTATGAGAACTTTTGTCTTGGCTATTATTGTAACAGAGCTCTGCTCAACTGGAGGTTTCCCCCTCGAAGAGACAAGTGAAAATTGCTCTCAGTAATCAAAGTGTTATTTCTGGTATTATTCTGGCATCAATCTGGTATTATTGTGGTGTTATTCTAGTTATATTTTTGTTCATCTACCATTTCTAGCTATTTATTTATGTTCTGCATACTTTTATTATCTGGAATATTACAAGTGGTATCACAACACCTTCCTTGACAGAAAATTGTGGATTAATTCTTTTTTCAATGTAGAGACGTATTCCAACGTCTTTAAGCTACAAAGATATGTTGTTATGCACATAAACCCACGGTCAGGGATTCATACACGTAGGAAATACAAGTGGTACTTAAGCGCACATATGTTGGCCACCCTTGTAACCCTTGTTGGTACCCCTTCAAGTGGTAGTGCATCATACAACACCTATATACGAATCTTCCTAGATCTCCTAAAACCCTCCATATATAAACTGAGCAGTCGCCTAACTGCTATAGTGCCACCAAGAAAAACACTAGGGAATATACTCTCTAGTAGATGGGTAGTCGGGTAGTACAGCTAAGGGAACAGTCTATCATCCTTAGTTGGTGCCCTGAGATATTGGTCCAAGTACAATTGTTGGACCCCGCACGTATATCAAAGAGCTATAGCACAGGGAAAACCCTTTTCTGTAGAACCCTTGAATACCTAACCCTTGGGATGGAAACGAAAAATAGAACATACAAGATCTATTGTGACACAATTGTGTCTCCTGCATTCAAGTTGTGAAATTACTACACATTTCTTTCTGTTAAGCATTTGGACATTTCATCACGTCAGTATTCTTCAGATCGGAGTATAACTCCACAGGAGTAAAAAAAAAGTATGGATCCTGTTGGCACCATTATTTGATACCTATTCTGTTGGATTTCTCTCTTCACCCTTATCGCAGTCATACCTATCAGTTTTCAACAATTTGTTTTTTGTGTGGACCCAACCCCCTTCCAACACCCTTATTTGGGATTTACCTCGTTGGATTCAACTCATCACCCTGATCGGTGTGATACACTTCACCCATAACCCATTTTTTGTGTGGTCCCACCTACCCCTTTTCATGTTCCCTCATCATCATGGCCCATACTCGTAGCCAATACTTGGAATCTCACTTCAATACCTTGCACTCTAATTTCACAAAATCCCAACAAGAAGTGTGATAGCTCAGTGCCAATATTGTCTCCATCAATCAAAAAATGCATTCCTCCATCGCTACTTCAGTAGTTGCCTCAATCATAAAACTCCAACAAGAGATCAAACAAGACATTACTACCCAATTTGAATCTTTTTCTACGAGGATCTATGCCAAGATGCATATCCCTGCAGATCTTCCCTTATCTGACACACCTTTGCATCCCGAAGTTGAAACTTCCTCTCATTCCCAGAATTTTTAGCCCCATCACTTTCAACATGACCTATGCCTTCCGTGTGTGTATGTCACCAAATTTGATGGATCGAATCCCACTGGCTGGGTAACTCAAATGGAACATTATTTCTCTTTGTATGGCATTATGGATGAGTTGGCCAAACTTAAGTATGGTGCTCTCCATCTAGATCAAGAATGTCGGCAATGGTGGAAATGGAGAAAAAATGTCTGCCAAGGGTATGTGGCTTGGACACACTTTGTGGAAGAGCTTTATGAATGCTTGACACTGACACCAAACATTTAGTCTGTTTGAAAAAGTTGAAACAATCTGGCACAATGGAAGACTTTATAGCTTCTTTTGAGCGATTGGCCTTTCGTACAGACGGCATGTCTAATGATTTTTTTTTAGAATTTCTTATCAGTGGCTGCAAGAATGAGATTCGTGCTCATGTCCTCGTGGCTTGGCCTCAGAGTTGGTTGGACGCTACTAAAAGAGATAAGGAATCACAACAGGTTGTCTCTTCTCAAAACCACAAACCCTCCTTTATTCCTCGCACTAAACCAATAACTCCCACTCCTCCTTCTACTCCACTAAAGATCCAGAAATTGACCAGGGCCAAAATGGTTGAAATCCAACTCAAAGGCCTTTGTTATAATTGTGATGACAAATATTTTCCGGGAAACAAGTGTAAGGAACAAAATATTTTTATGGCCATCTCGGAGGATGTTGAGGCTCCCCTTGTGTTTGTGTCACATGAACCCACTGACATAACCCCTCCCTCAGACCCTCCCGAAGTAGAACCGGACATTTCCCTAAATTCTCTCACTAGCTTCTCTGCTCCCTAAACCCTCAAGCTAATTGGTTACATCAAGCATAGGAAGGTCATCATTCTTGTTGATAGTGGAAGCACCCATAATTTTATTCATCGCCACATTGCCCAAGAAACTAATTGTTATATTCGTGCAGTCAATAATTTCCAAATCATGATTGTCAATGGTGGGTCCATGAAATGTGGAGGGCATTGTGAAAATGTGTGTCTCCAAATTGCTGACTACCATCTGAAATATCATATGTTTTCTATCGACATGGGCGGTTGTGAAATTGTGCTGGGTGTAGAATGGCTAAGGACTTTGGGTCCCATTCTCATGAATTTTAAGGAATTAACCATGCAATTCGACTAGGAGGGTCAATAATATACATTTCAAGGCCTCACTGTTGGTTCCCCGGAGATCATTAGTTCCCATCGCATGGAAAAGCTTCTCAAAAAATGCCATTCTAGTGTTATTGCCCAACTCCATGCCATACAAGCCACTGAGACACCCTCTGTGTTGCAGGACCTCCAATCCATCCTCTCTAAAAATCAAGTGGTTTTTTCCACTCCATAGGGACTCCCTCCTTCCTATGGTGTTCATGATCATTCCATTCCCCTTGTCCCAGGAATCCTTCCTCCCAATATACATCCCTATCGTCACCCATTTTCCCAAAAAAATGAAATTGAGAAAATAGTTCAAGAACTACTCAACGCAGGTGTTATTTGCCCTAGTACGATCCCCTACTCTTCTTCTATGTCCATGGTCCTTAAGAAATAAGGTTCTTGGTGCATGTGTCCCGACTTTCACGCCCTCAAAAAACTCACCATTAAAGACAAATTTCCCATTCCTGTCATTGATGACCTCTTGTATGAATTTAATGGTACCCAGTTCTTTACTAAACTTGATCTTCGTTTGGGCTACCACTAGATCTGTATGAAAGAGGCAAACATTCCTAATACTGCCTTTAGAACTCATGAGGGTCACTTTGATTTCTTGGTCATGCCCTTTGGCTTGTGTAATTCTCCCTCCACTTTCCAAAGCCTCGTGAATCATGTCTTTTGTCCTTTTCTCTGTCATTTTGTGTTAGTTTTCTTTGATGATATCCTCATCTATAGATAAACTTGGACATACCATCTTTCTCATGTGGATCGAGTTCTCCATCTACTCTCTCAGCACCAACTTTTCCTCAAACAATCCAAATTTGATTTTAGTGCCTCGGAAGTCGAGTACTTGGGTCATCTTGTGAGTAAGGCCGACGTCGGGGTGGATCCTAAAAAGATTGAAGCTATGCAAGATTGGCCTCACCCAAAGACTCTCAAAATCCTTTGGGGATTTATGGGTTTAACAGGTTATTATTGCAAGTTTGTTAAGAATTATGGAAAGATTGTGGCACCTCTCAGTGCACTCCTTAAAAAGAATTCTTTCACTTGGACTCCATAAGTTTCTCAAGATTTTCAAACATTGAAGATGTCCATGTGCACCACTCCAGTCTTGTCCCTTCTTGATTTCACAAAGACCTTTGTCCTGGAATGTGATTCTTTCGGGAAAGGAATTGGTGTTGTCCTTATGCAATAGAGTCTGCCTTTGGCCTTTACCAACAAACAACTATCCGAGAGAATTTTTGGCAAATAAACCTATGGAAAGGAAATGTTGGCTATTGTTCTTTGGTGCCCTTATCTATTGGGGAAACGCTTCCAAATTAAGACCGATCATCAAAGCCTTAAGTATTTTATAGAACAATGCCTTTCCTCCCTCGAGCAACAAAAATGGGTGACTAATATCTTTGGATATGATTATGATATCATTTACAAGAAAGGAAAAGACAATGTGGTTGTTGATGCACTTTCCCAAAAATATGAAGATGAAGGGTCCCTTTTTTCTCTCTCCTTCTTTGTACCATATTGCCTCCAAGTTGTTTGCCAGGAATGGCTACATGATCCCAAAAGTTCGCATCTAATACAACAACTGCAGTCCAATTCTTCAGTTTCCCTAGGGTAGTATTGGCTCAATGAGGATCTTCGATACAAAGGTTGTTTGTATTTAAGTAAATAGTCAAAAATTAAATCCACGGTACTTTCTGAGCTTCATGCTTCACCCACATCTGGGCACTTCAGGTTTACCAAAACCTATCACCGAGTCAAATGTTCTTTTTTCTGGGATGGTATGAAATAGGATGTTCGTAATTTTGTGGATGAATGTGATGTGTGTCAATGCAACAAGGGAGAAACAGTCAAATCTCTAGGAACACTACAACCACTTTCGATTCGACCAGCTATTTGGCAGGATATCTCTATGGATTTTATCATAGGCTTACCTAAATCGAGCAATAAATCAGTCACTATGGTGCTAGTTGATCGTATTTCCAAGTATGCTCATTTTTGTGCTCTTCAACACCCATTTATAGCATCCATTCTAGATCAACTCTTCATGGATTAGGTCTTCAAGATTCATGGCATATCGTATTCTATTGTTTCTAATCATGACCCAAATTTCACCAACAATTTTTGGAAAGAACTATTCAAGCTACAAGGAACCCAATTGCATCTCAGCATATCTTATCATCCCCAGACTGATGGTCAAACTGAAGTGTTATAACCCTAAATTGCACCATACCTGCTTACCTGGCATCAGGCCAACTCATTTCCCTTCATTTCCAAAACATCTGCTGAGAAACCTCTTTAAAAATCCTCTTGGCTAAAGATACACGTGCCCTAACCCACTACTACACGCGTTGGAACGCTGGCAGGCCTACTACTGCATGCGTTTGAACATTGGTAGGCCTACTACAGCCCGTGTTTACCTAACAAAGCACAAAAATAGGAAAGTTGCCGACGGGACAAAAAGATATGGGTCAGTTAACTGAAACTCCCAGCCATGCATGGCCGAGAGTTCGTCCAAAACCCTAGATCCTTCTAGCCTATAAAAGAAGGGGTAACAACCTCTATGAAAAACCTCTTGGCTAAAGATACACGCGTGTCTCTAACCTGACTACTACACTGCTGAACGTATTGGCAGGTGCCTACTTCATCAGATATGCGTTTGAACATTGGTAGGCCTACTACGTACTCGTGTTTACCTAACACAGCACAAAAATAGGAAAGTTGCCGACGGGACAAAAGATATATCGGCTTAACCTAAACTCCCAGCCCATGCATGGTTGGGAGTTCGTCTAAAACCCTAGATCCTTCTAGCCTATAAAGAAGGGGTAGGGCACCATTTGGAAGAAGGAAAAAGATAGCAAAGAAACTCTCCCATTTGTCAATCCATTTGTCCCAACCCTTTATCCCTTCCTCAAGCCTAAGGAGAATTAACGCTAAGCGCTTGGAGGACAAGAGAGAAGAGGAGGAGCCCAGGATCGATCAAGGATGTAATGGCTCCTCGACCTCAAAATTGCAAGTTGATTCATTTTGAAAAATAAAAGAATATTTTTCCCGTCTCAATGCATGAGTTATAAGGGTTTGTGTAACTTCTATGCTTAATTTCTAACCCTCAAGAAAAGTAGTACGCATGCGTAGTTTTGTCTCTGATTGCGTGTTAACTTTGGAAGGAGCCAGACGAAGCAAGCAGTTAAGAGCACAATGGAGGATCTACACCAAACATCGAAAAAGGTTAGTAGTTCATTTCCATGCATGTATCATAAAAGAGGTCAGCTCTTTGGGTGGTAGGTTAAAAGGTAATTTCTTTAAGGTCAACATATGCATGTGCTTCAGCCCTAGCTTGTTAGTCCGCAGAGGGTAATATTTCCCAGCTAACATAATTGGCGATCGTACTGGGGAAGATAATCTTTAGGGTTTTCCGGATTTAGCTGAGGTTTTTGCAGTTTAAAGGATTAGATTTTCTGTTTCTTTGTTTGTTTGTTTTCAATTAGGTCAGAGCTAGCAGGGAACCCGGCTCTTTATACCGCTTTTCCTTGACTGCTCGGACGTGAGCAATTGCTCTGGGACACACTGAGGTACACGCCGACCAAGGCCTCAGACGCGATGTAACCCAATAACCCTATATAGCCCGCGGTTTGAACGCCGTAGTGGTTTCAGTAGCGTGTAGGAGTCGAAAATCTTGAGAGGTGGTCCTCCTCTTCCCTGTCAGAGTTATACATTCTTAGGGGGGTTTTCTGGATCCTGTATGAGTCTTGTTAGTTTGAAGTCTTGTTTCAGTTTGCTTTATTGGCGCTTGTTATTCTTTGCAATTATTTTCCTTTTCTGTTAAAGAAGAAGCATCCAAGCCTTCAGAGACCCTAGTTGTCAATACTGCAGGCCTTTCCCAAGTCCTGGCCTCTACGTTTAGTTTTTTCTTAGAGGTTATACATACACGCGGCCTGTGCAAGTGCAGCCCATGGGTACCCGCACTTTGTTATAGCTCATCACGCGTTTGAACGCGTGCTGTATTGGTGATAGTCGTGGGTCTGTTAGGTAGTTTTTCAAGCTTGGGTGGGGCAGTCTTCCCCTCCTATGGTGAGAAGTGTCCTCTCAGGTGTTTGGGTCTAGGGTTGAACAATCAGTATGTTAGGGCCTCTTACCCCTTAGCCCGCTTTTTCCTTAGTTGATACAATTGATAGAAAAGATAAAGAAGAAAAAATTCAGGTTTATGGTTTTAGAAAAGCCGTATGAGCCTGCGTTTCTTGATTCATTGGGTGTCTTTTGCTCCGGTTCTCATGACATACTTTAAGACAAAATTTTATTTTGTTTCTCTTTGGTTTTGTGCTTGTCGGCATTTTCCCTTGTTGCTTCCATTTAGCACTCAAATAAATAAAAAAATATTTCGCTTTCTACTTTCGCTTGAAGATTGTGCTTCAAGATCAATATCTAGGAAGAAGTCTTTGTTCATAAGTGCATTTAGAGTATAATTAGCTCAGAATGAAATAAATTCTGTGATGTTTGTCGATGAAATCTTAGAAAAATTGAAAAAAAAAGAAAAGAAGTCTTCGTGTGAAAGGTTGCTAATTTTGCATTTAGTAAAGCATTTGTTTCCATTTTTTCATCTGCTTCTTTGACTTTACACACCATCAGCTTCACATCTATACCTTGTGACGTGAAACCCATAAAAGCAACGCTAATTTAAAATCTATTAGACTTTTTGTTGGTAGGGTTCATACACTATCTCAAAACTAGGGCCTTGGAATAGGTTAGAGAGGAAACTCTCCGCCACCAAAAATCAAACATTGGAGTCCGTGATAGGGAGGAAGCCCGCTTTGTGGAAGTTATCCAGACCCCCCAACACGTGATGTTCACGAGGTCGCGAAGGAAAGGTAGAGGAGATAACCCTCCAAAGTCGGACCAAGCAAAGTGAGGATTGTATATTGAGGGTATTTACTGGGAATCACACTAATTTCATTTGACTACGAAGCCTCATGGACCTAAAATCCATTCGAGATCCTCAGTTGTCTTCTAGACCATTTGCTCCCGATAATTCTTTTCGATGTGTTTCCCCGTGCTTCTTGATACCTCGCTTCATTGTGGTCTACCCGACTATCGACTCATAAATTACCGGTGATCGTTACAAGGTCGGCAAACTAGTTGCCAATATTTTAGGGACATACTGTGTGACTTGGGGTATACCGCTGCATCTAGGATAGACATCGCCGCTTTCACTGGCGATCTTATATTCATAATGGAGGATCCCCGGTGCCCGCCGTCATGAGTTCCGCCCTCGCCACGGTTATACCGGAGCCAACCCCGCCACCATTGAGGTGGAAGCTAGACCAACAAGGGTCTTTCAAGCAACCGGCTGCAAAACCATTGGCGCCCTAAAACTCACGGAGAATAAACCACCAATCTGGTTTGGTTGAAACCCAACCAATCGGATACTTGGACACCGACATTGTACCTATCCAATTTTAATAAAGTTTCGTCGCCTCACAACTATGGCAACAAACTACTCTCCGGGAATTCTTCATCTCTCACCACCGCTAAGCTACCATAGGAGTAGCATCTCCCAACTTCGTGGTCGCCTCGTGCCACCACTTGCTCGCCCAACCACGCCAGCATGCTGGACCGGACCCCATCTTACCGGCGGCTACACCTCCTTACACCTAGTGCGATAGGTCCTCCGTTTTCATATGGTATGCCTAGTTCATGCACAAGTCCTACACTCACTCACTCCACTTTTACACTTTGGTTTTGGGGGTAGGGAGCTCTAACGCCCTCTGCAAGGTCAACCAGGGGACATTCTTGTCCCTTTCAATGCCTTCCCTTACGCTGGAGGTCATACCCCCCCTTCGTCCCCTTCGCTCAGCGAAAGTGATAAGCAGCCCTCGCGCTCGCATAATAACAGCTCATTTGGCTGTGGAGTCAAGGAACACCAAGGCAAACTCACCGGTAGGTTCTGGCTACCGCTTTGTTTTGAATGGGACGTTGTAACAACATTTTCGGCCCACCGCTTCCGTCTGGGGCAATTCCCTACTAACACCTACTCCTGTTGTGGTACTATTCCCACGCCGGGAAATATATATGACTCGGAACTCGATCAAGGATCCGCTCCGGAATGCCTGGGTAATTCTTTCACAGCCAATGGAACCCCGATGTTCTGCTCTCCCATCGACCGGTGATGGGGTAATCCTTCCCAAAGTCCACAAACACATGAATGCCCAACATCCTATGACCTTTATGGGGAATCAGCTAATGATATCTCCACATATGAAAAATACATACACTAATCAGGGCCATGGTTTCTACTAACTGCCACAGCTAAACTTTTCTTCAAACCCGTGCTTGGCCAAACTCAGACCTTTTTCCGTGCCATCAAAGAAAGAACCCAAATCTGGCCCCTCGAGACGCTAATCTTCCGTGATTTGGATGTTGTTGAATTATCCTATTTGTCACGATCCACGCTGGCCTCCTATGCTACCAAAGTTGTCTTCGGACATCCCAAAGTTCGAGGCTGCCTTTGCTAAAGATCCATGTGATCATGTGAATACCTTCCATCTTTGGTGTTTATCTAACTCATTGAAACATGACTCTGGCCCGCCGCGATTGTTTCAACGCACTTTTATTGGGAGTGTCGCTAAATGGTACATCGAGCTTGATCGCCACGATATTCTTTTCTAAGTGAACTGGGCAATGGCCTTCCCAATCCATTTCCAGCCACTCGTGATATGACGCAGTAATCGGTACGCTTGCCAATTTCTAATCGTGATGACAGCGGACCATATCTATGACCATATCCGAGAGGAGTGGAGATGCCGAAGAGTCTAATCAAAGTACCAAACCCACCAGCATTCCTGCTTGACTGGTTCCTTAAGTATTTAGTCCCATTACCATCCAAAGATGTTGCGACTTCAAGAGTTTTCTCCAAGAAGATGCCATCATGAGGGCTCTTCCACCAGCTTTGAGTTTCATCTGCTCGGCCTCGTTATTATACAACATCCCGCCGTGATGCATCGAGCACTGATAAAACTAGACAGAGATGGACCATGGACGATGGTATTGTTGGAGTCATCACAACCAAGTCTGCCGAGAAATTCACAAAGAAATTGCAACAAGTATCTATACAACACTCGCCGCCGCCCAAACTAATGCTTGGTCGCCTCTCCTACCCAAACGTTTGGGTACACTCGCGGCGTATCGATTTCAACCCAAAGGCCACCCAGCTGTACTCAAGGGAAAGAAAAACAACGTAAAGGTAAGGGGAGAAAACCACTAATAATGCCGTGAGGGCAACTACAAAAAAACGGAAGGCGCAGGTATCCGCAAATTATGTGCGGAAGACCAATTCACCCATCTATAGTCCTCGACTCTGCAGAGGCTCAATTTTGTCACACACATCAAAGCAGTCATGGTTGACTAATCCCTTCAAAGATGGGAAAAATTTAACCCAAGCCTCTACAAGTGCAGAAGGGGGCGTACCAAGAAACCCCGCCTCCCCAACAATTCCTCATCCGTATGAACGAGCATATGGTTAGGGGTGATGCTTAATAATGACTAGAGCGCACAAATATAGTAAACCAAGAACTTATGAGAAGGGTAAAGAAGATGAGATCCCATCTCTTCCTCTACGCATCAAGAATACATTAGGTGAAATAATGACACGATCCCAAAGGGTGCATTTAAGAAAGCTTCACAACCCAAATGCAAGGCCACCCAGAAATTACTTCCGGTGGTGGAAGATTTATCACAAACCCCTTTGTAAGCGATGTCTTCTTTGAGGTCCTCCAAAGATGCCCTTACCAGAGGAAAGCCTTGTTGACCGTTAGGCTCATCAGACTTGTAACCCGTACCATCATGTTAGATAATGAATCAATTTAAAACCTTCGCCTTCCCAATTAATTTCAAGGCTGTATAGATAGTAGTGGATCATCCCACTAAAACTTTTACATGGAATATCTTCGGCACGATGGTCGACGAGGGCGCCACTTGGCGCGTCGTTATCATGTTGAAAGGCCATTGGTCAGCCCACTTTGTCTCCATCACTTACTCTTCTCACTACTTTCGATGGTCGTTCTTTCGGACCACATGGCATTGTTCCTTCTTTCCCTGTGCATTTGGAGGGAAAAATTGTGTGTGTCGATGTAGAGGTAGTCGATGCCCTCACTATAACCTCTCTTGTTAAAATGGAGTTGGACTTATGCTATGTGCCGTATTGCTACAGTTTTTCGAGACTTGTTGTTTCTACACGAGGGCCTGGAGAAAATCCATTGATCAATTTTCCTTTCTTCTAGGTCTCTAATCTGTTTTGGGGGTATCCATTGCTCCTATGATTGATAATCCGCAATTTGCCACGTTGAGTTGGTTTGTGCTCATCCTGATGGGCACTTCGATACCTTGAGATGATCATTTCGCACGTAATCCACCACAAGGCAGCATTTTTCATGTTCACGTTCAAGCATCTAATTCTACTTTGAGGATCCGCGGATTCTTCCTTCCCATCGCTAATGCATGGGATGAGACAGGAACCTGCATTTCCATGTTCTTTGTCAACCGCTAGCAGCATATTTAGTCCAACAAGCTTCATCTAAGGTTGATTTGACTCTTGCACAAGAGTTAGGTCCACTTATAGAGCCTATTTGGGTTCAGGGTTCATACCATCAATTCAAGTAGACTTGGTCTTGCCTTCTAATGAAGCCACAATCAAAGCAATGACTAGTCCGCATTAAACCTTGGGATGATCTTCATCACGCATCATATTTCCTCCTGCAGTTAAGAAGAATAGAGGCAGGAGAATTCACCATCACCATGACGGAGATCACCGTCCTATTAACCTCTTAGCTAATGTAAAATTTATGTTGAGGGAAATAT
The DNA here is from genome assembly GCA_010110895.2 of Picea sitchensis. Classification (NCBI taxonomy): domain Eukaryota; kingdom Viridiplantae; phylum Streptophyta; class Pinopsida; order Pinales; family Pinaceae; genus Picea; species Picea sitchensis. The sequence continues at coordinate 18,065 of SNQJ01S0091238.1, read as the reverse complement.
GGCTACTATCGCTGAAACCTTAACTATCAACATCTCCCACAACCCTAGCATCATGGAGAATTTCGCTTCGGGCAGATTTCTCCTCAAGAGATCAGATTATTAATGCATCTTTTAAAGAATTCGACATTTTGCTCGGTCAGTATGAGGAAATGCCGTGTATCGATCCGAAAAATAGTTGAACATGAAATCACAACGTATCCTCATGCCAATCCAGTTCGACAAAAACTGCCCGCTTAATCCTAGGAAAGTGCCAGCCCATTAAGATCTAAGGTTGAGAAATTGCTCAAGTCATGGTTCATTTACCCTATCCATTTGACTTAATGGGTGTCAAACCCGGTACAATCAATAAAAACAAGGCATGATTCGTGTAAGTACCCGGGACATTCGTGGATTTGAACAAGGCATGTCCAAAGATAATTATCCAACCCTATTCATCAACCATATCATTGATGAATGCTTGTGAAATCCTTTCCCTCATGGATGGTTTTTCGGCTATAATCAAATCCAAATATTCGTTTGTCCATGGGGTACATTCACAAACCGTAAGATGCCTTTTCGCCCCTCAAGAATTCGGGAGCTACTACTTTCTAATGGGCCATGTCTTTTGCATTTCGTGACCTCAAATATCAATAGCCTATCTAGATGATTTAGCATCACGCCCCCGCAAGCGAAAGGATCATCCTCCACACCTCAGACTAATTCCTTTTGAACGTTGGTCATACTGTGGATCTCGCTTTGAATCCCAACAAGTGCAGCTTTTATGTCACGGACGACAGTTAGGTTTCATTGTATCCACAATAGGGTTCATGGTGATCCTCTTAAGGTGGAGGCAATAATCCAGCTTGTCCCTCCCCCACGCACCATCTTACAACTTCAAAGTCTTCAAGGCAAGGCTTAACTTCTTACTTATCGCTCATCACCAAACTATGCCGAAATCACTAAGGGCTTTTAAAGCGCTTAATGAAGAAAGATGTTCCTTTTCGCTGGGATTTCAGGCCACTAACGCTTCTTTCAACGCATTAAACATGCCCTCACAACCGCACTTCCTGCCACGCCACCTAATTATATAACAAGTGATTTCATTATATCCGGTCGTCACACAGAGTCAACCATAGGTATGGTTTTAGTTCAGAAGATGATTTGTTCTCAGAAAACATGATCTATTACCCGAAATGAGGCCTCAGAGGATCAGAACCACTATTCCCATCTAGAAAACTTGCGCTGGGCGCCAGCTCATGTTTGTTCAAGAGTTTCACACTATGTTCCCCGCTTCTCAGAAGACCACCATCGCTGTTGTCGGGAATCCATTCTAGTACATGTTGACACGACGAATCATCGCGTAAAATCAGCAGATGGATGGTCATCCTTCAATAATTTGACTTAGACTTCGCTTCAAAGAAAAGTCGAAAAAGTCATTGGTCTTTGCACAACTTATTTTGGAACTTCCGGTTGAGTCGTGTGGACGCTTGTGCCTAAGGAATCGCTTCTATCCTGGGGATATGTTTTTGATTGAATTAAACCCCTGGTATGAAGATATATTGATCTATCTCCATACTTTGAAGTGCCCCACCTCTCGCTTCGGAAGAGCTACGGATACCATCGCTAAGAACTATCTCTATACCGGCGATACGCTATCTGAGAGGTGTAGATTGCGTCTTGCGCTGATATCTCACTCATGAGGAGGCCGCCATAGTGCTCAACAATTGCCACAGAGCTTTTGGTGGTCACTTATCCGGGCTGGCAACAAATTTCAAAAGATTTTATTTAGCAAAGCTACTTCGCCCACACTTATCAAAGATTGTATCGAAGTCGGTCAAGAAGTGCCATCCGTACAAATCTTCTCTCACAAGATGAGGGCACACCAGCCCTATGTTTCGTTTTCATCACGCTTGGCCCCTTCACTAAATGGTGATTGATTACACTACATGCAACCCCCGCCGCCATGTTCCATATCACCGTAGTTGTTGACTATTTCACTCAATGGGTCAAGCTATACCAACGCTTAAGGATGATGGCTAGACTACAAATTTTATTATTCAACCAGATTATAGCACCTGCCGCTCCCCGGAAAGAGAGATTGTCAACGTATCATGGTAGTCACTTAAAACCAAATGATGTCCTAATTAACATCAAATCTTGCTACGGGTAGGAGAATTCATCACCTTACTACCCCCTGCCAATGTATGTGTGGAGCCAGAACAAAACTCTTAAGATTTATTCTACAAGAACCATCAACTCAAATTTAAGTCAAACCGGAATTTGATGTTACACTTGAAATTATGGGCTTACCGAACATTAGTTAAGACTGCAATCGCTTTCTCACCTTTCCAACTTGTTTACGAAATAGAGGCGCCTTTGCCCATCAATGTCAAATCCCATCTCTGAAAATTGGCAGTACAGCTATTGCTTATTAATTTCTCCGGGCTTGAAGAACTGCTAGTACACCTTGAGCCTTTGATGAGAAGGCCACATGGCCCTGGCCAATGAGGCCCATAAACATAAGGTCAAGTGTCAATATGATAGGTCCATTCTCATTCCTCGATTTTTTCTCGAGGGGCTTATCTGAACCTAGTCTATGACCAAGCAAGGACCCCCTGGGGCGTGAAAGTTTAAACCCATGTGGTTCGGACCTTCATTATTAAGGAGGTTTCTTAAAAAAGGGTGCTTATCGCTTGGTCGATTTTGAAGGGAATACTTGGCGTAGAGCCTGGGGAAATGGGCTCTACCAAGAAGTATTACCATAGAATGGTCACCGTGGGTAACTTTGTAACTAAGTGTATAGTCTGTACCATTTTTACGCTTTCTTTAAAAGTGCCATGGACGCGGTCATTGATGTTATCTTCGGCCAATATGCCGATGTCAAGTGAACTGGTGTTTGTTGGGTATGTGGACGGTTCTAGTCAACACACACGGAGGCTTGCCTCAGCAGCTTTGCAATCTTTAAGCACCACGTGGTCGGGCTTATTATCTTTCTGAGGTATATGCTTAGGTGACACCTACCTAATAATGTCACGGTATAGTGCAGTTGTTGAGTTGCTTCATGACGCTTTGTCATTAGGTATCTCTCTGCCTCCCGGGTCTATCTAGACGCCAACCGGTTGTGTCAGCAAAATTTTAAACATAATATACCGTACATGATCCAACTTACACCGACATTCCTTAGGGTATGTCTCTGGGAACGCAACTTTGATTATATCACATATTTTCATGTTTTTAGGAGTCTAAATCAAATCACAGCATACTCTAGCTAATCAAATTTTAGATTGGCATCTTGCTCACATATAAAAGATCATGAACATAAACATGTAAATACATTCTGGTACACATAATCCATAAGACACAAAAAGAGATAAAACCATATATAAACATCATAAAAAATCCTTAGAGTATATAGATGGGCACAAGCTACCAAAAGTGGGAAGAGTAATTCCAGTCACCGGCTTATGCCCTCAAAATATATACAATAAGGTGCTCGTAGCACATAAAATGTCTCTCAACGCCTGTGGACTATGGGGTCCCGCTATAATCATTCTACAGCCAGCAGTTAAACGAACAATCGACCCATAACCGGGAGGTGCCCCACAACATGAGCGTCCGGTGATGTGATGGTGGCGTGTCCTCTATCTCTCTCGCCTTTATGGGAATCAGGCGCGAGTGAGCGCCAGTTAGTTCCGCTTCACCTCGACCCTCGCCTTCCCGGAGGTTCTCGCCACCGCCGCTTCCTCCGCTGGCGGTACCGCGTTTCGTCAGTAGGCGTCATCGCTCCGTGCATAATCTTAGGTCGCACGTCCCACATCCGCATGCACAAACAATCACCCATCAAAACTCTAGTATGGCAAAAAAATGATATATATATCAAAACATAAAATTACATATGCAAACAAAACTTATAGGCGCGTAGACTTACCCATCTCCCCTCGCCTCACCAGGAGGCACCGTATCGCTGGACTGGAGAAGTCGCATCCCCACATATGGGTGGGGAAGGCCCCAGGTGGGATTCGTCAGATAGCCAAGCAAAAAGTTCGTCGTTGAAGGCCTCCACGGCCCTTCCGCCACCCTCATTACCTAAGTAACGCCCATCCGCATACTACTTCTGAAAGTGCGGGCCAAATGTCCTCAGATTAAGTCACCGAGACCCTAAACATGGAACTCTCTCAAAAGAATGCACATAGGATGGTCCCAAACCCGTCTCGTGGTGTTCATGGTCCTTAGTCGCCAACCGACTCTTCATACACTCTGTAACAATGTGGTACCTACCAAAATGTGTGTATTCATGCAATCGGATCGCATAGCTCATCCGTATGCGGCGAAGCCTCGATGCACCACTATTGATCCAAGAATCCTACCAATAAACAATAGAATATTCTCAGAAGGTGAGGCTAGTAATCCTACTAACGGGTACCGAGGGAGTCCTATGATCGGTCCTGCCTACACAAGACCATCTATAAGCTCCGGTGAATTTACTCGACCCCACAGAAAACCGAAGTTGATCGTCTCTCTCTCCCTCGAGGCCAAAGTAAATATCCTGCAGGGCACCAAGGATTTCTTAGCATGAATACCTCTCGCATCAGAAAAGCTGCGAATCAACCAGGGCATTTAGTATCCTTGGTTGCGTGCACATGAACGGACATAAAAAAGAATTTCACTAAACCACATTGTGTCAGCATGGCCACAACGTTCGTATCTGTAGCCACCAACTCATTGGCGGCCTTGTGCTCCTCTCCTCCACTGAACATACATCCTACCAACATCACAAGGTAAAAGAGGGTCAAATCATCTTTCCACTTGTTTTTTCATAACGCCAGGGTACCCGTGGGCGCTCTTCGGTCATTATACCCGCAGTCGCCTCTGTGAACTCCGCTACTCTAGGCCGAATTTGAGGTCGACGCCCACCCTAAAAAACAACTAAATGCTAGAAATGAGGTATGGAATAACTAGACAAGGAAGTTTATAATTTATCTCTTGGTCCAAGCGTAAGTCCTGCTTCGTCTTAATCGTGAAGTTCCTAATCACTATCTTTGGCAAAGGGTGTCTTTTGGCTCAAGAGTCAATTTCCAAATCAAAAAATGGTGATAATGAGTCGCCTTCCATTTATAGAGTTTTGGCCTCTTTTTTGTCACTTCTCTTTTTGGGCCCCTTTATCGCTTTTATACCAAAACCATTTAGCGATCCAAGAGTTATGGGGATTTGAGTAAGTATTGTGGACAATTCTTTTATTGAGTTTTGAAAAAAAAAATAAATAAATAAATAAAATCTATCGACAGGCCCATAAAAAATAAAATAAAAATAAAAATAAAAATCAACCCGAAAGCATATAGGTTAGGATTCTATCCCAACTTTTGCATCTCGCTTCCTTTTCTTATGTTATAGGATCGATCCCATCCAGTCATGACACGGAACCGTCATATCCGGCTAGAAGTGGCGCACATCCTGGTGGTAGAGCTTACCAAACATGGATGCCCTAGGTAGGTCCCTGTTGCATTATGGTGTCCATGCCATTTTCAAAACAACACCATAGGCTCGAGAGTCCGTGACAGTGCTTTCCCCGGATAATGATTTTGTTTCCTCATTTGCATGAATCTTTTTTCACTCTTTGTCTTACCCTCCGGACTCTTTCGTAACATAATGGCCCCTTTAAGCCCTTTTTATATTCTCTAAAGATGAAAATATTGTCGAGCCGCATTCAGGACTCGGCCACGCCAAGTTAAAACTCAAATTTTGAAGTCATCGCCTATCCGTAGTTTACCCTTTGGTCCGATGGTCAATTGTACTAACAAAGGCATACTCTATTGAATTCTCATTCTTTAGAAGAGTATCCGTAGGTATAATTTTATTCCTTTTTCACGCGAGGGCTCAGTTACTTAAAAGAAACCCCCCGAGTCCATATGATGTTTTTCACTCCCTAAAATTGAAAAGATCGTCGAGTGACCTTATTCTTTCACACTGCTAAATCGGTCCAAGAATATTCCCTCGACGAGTCCATAGTTAACGTTGCACTCCTTAAAAGTGAAAAATTGTCGAGTGATCCCCGCCCTTTTCACACTCATTAAAATGGTTTTGAATGACGCCTAATTGGTGCTAGTTTATCCCTTTTTCAACCGACTAGACTATTGACGAAAAGGTACCCTAATGGAGTTTCCTTTATGTTTTTTCAAACTCTAAATATGAAAAATCATCGATCTTACCTTTTTTTGGGCTTGTTAAAATTACATCCAAGGACGCTACCATTGTGTGTTCTATCAATCATCGTTGCATACCTTACCCATCAACCCTGTAACAGTTTTCTTCTGCATCTAAACACCTTTGGCCACCGGATATATTTTTTCGGTATCATTTCCCTAACATTAGTCTTGTCCTCATGCGGCTCTTGAGTTTGTATGTTTGTTGTACTCGTTCCATTGTAACGTGTATTCCTTTTTATTCTTTTTCAAAACTATCAAAAGAACAAAAATCAAATATACCTCCCAAAAGAGGATGAGAAAAGTATTTTATCTTTATGGCAACACAATTAGTCACCCTTGGAAAAAGAACACCATTCCATTTGTTTTCCAAGCATTAGTATCTAGTATGAACTTAGGAAGCTTTGCTCACTATATAGAGTTGTGTCCTCCAATCGCTATTACTCTTCCAAACATATGGAGAGTTTCAATACTGCCTCCTACTTCAGAGACTTATGATTAACAGATATTCTACCTGAGTCTTATCACTTGTCGGGCTATTTTCCAAGGGAATTTTTATCACCATTCGAAGCCTACTCTCCGCAATATGTCTCTTTGTCTCCGTGATACCCGGCCATCCTAACTAATCAAGTCTTTGTTCGAAATCAATCAAGTCTTCAACTGATCATCAAGATTATCAAGTCCATAACCTGACGAGCCGTTGAAGACCCTCAAGATCATCAAGATTATCAAGTCCAACCTTTTAGCCTTCCTCAAGCCTAAGGAGAATTAACGCAAAGAAGTTGGAAGACAAGAGAAGAGGAGGATCCTGATCGATCAAGGAGCTGCTTACCGGTCTCGACTTCAAAATTGTAAGTTGATTCATTTTGAAAATAATAAGAATACTTTTCCTGTCCCAATGCATGAGTGCTATATGTGGTTTGTGTAACTTATGCTTAATTTCTCTAACCCTCAAGTAGAAAGTAGCATACGCATAGTGTTTTGTCTTGATTTTAGGATTGTCTTTGGAAGGAGCCGCATCTAACAAGTAAAGTCAAGAGTACGGAGGATCTACACCAAACATCGCGAAAAGGTTAGTAGTTCCTTTCCATGCATGTATCGTAAAAAGGGGCTTAAAGCCTTGGGTGGTAGGTTAAAAGGTCATTTCTTTAAGGGCAACATCTACATGCAAGCCTAGCCCTAGTTTGTTAGTCCAGAGGGTATTATTTCCCAACAACATGAAGGTGTCAACAAATCGTTTGGAAACATATTTGAGGTGTTTTTCATCTAAAAGGTAGCATCAATAGGCTCAATGGTTGCCACTAGTTGAATGGTGGGTGGCCAACACTTCATACCCATAAAAAGCTACCCCGCATGACGGTTTTGAAACATGGACAAAAGACACCTTGAGTCCCTCTCTCATATTTTCTCAAATCATGTCCTAAAAAGTGACCAACTTCTTACCATCTGTGGCTATTCTCCATTTCCTCAAAGAAAATTTGGTCATGGCTCCGAATCGCATGAAGCAACAGAAGATCAAGGTCACTCTGAAAATCAATTTGCAAAAGGGGATCAAGTGTTTCTTCAACTACAACCTTACAAGAAAAATCCCTCAAGGTTGACCATTGTCTTAAACCTGAGCCCAAATTTTATGGTCCTTATACTTGCTCTCAAGCATGTGGGACACGCAGTACTATCACCTAGCATTTCCAATCATTATAAGCCCATCCCGCTTTTCATGTTTCTTTTCTTAAAGAAGGTCATTGAACTAAGTGCCAAACTCAAACCACGTCCCAAGTTGGAATAAGAAGGTCTATTTGGCTACCACGTGTGCATTTTGGACCAAAGATGAGCATTGTTTGTGCCGCTGACCACCAAGGAAGTGTTAATCCAGCAGCATACAACCCCTGTGATTCCACTTGGGGAACTCAAATTACCATTTTGCAACAATTTCCCCCATCTCAATCCTTTTGAGGACAATGATGTTTTTATGGGGAAGGCCGTTAGGGACCTAACCCCTTATGTAGGTATAATAATATATTTCCATGTAATAAAGTCAACACAATAATGCCTATAAATAAGGAAGAATAAGTCCATCGTGGGCACACCTCTAGAAGGATCTTCCTCTAGATGGTTCTTTGATAGACACATTTAGTATAAATAGGAGTTGAGGGTATGAGAACTTTGTCTTAGATATTATTGTAATGTAATCCTTCTCAACCTGAGGTTGCCCCTTGAAGAGGAAAGTGAACATTGCTCATGCTAATCAAAGTGTTCTTTATGGTATTATTCTGGCATCAATCTAGTATTATTGTGGTGTTATTCGCTATATTGTTGTTCATCTACCATTTCTAGCTTTTTATTTATTTCACTCAAGACTTTTATTATCTAGAATATTACACATTCAAAAACCTTTGAATCAATCTAGGAGCTACAATTAGCAAGGACAACCTTCAATAAAAAGGTATGAGTCCTTACTTATCAGTGTTTCAATTGCATGAATCTAAGGAAAGTAATTTGTTCTCTGATGTTTTATTCTAGCTTTGGGTTCCTAAGATAGGGAGATTGGTCCTGTTCGCATTGGATTAATTTGTCTCGATAACAAAAATTGGCTTAATCTAATTTGGGAAAAAATAATTCTGCATGTGTTCTCTTGGTATTGATTCCTTTCCTTGTTTTAGCTCTCGAAGTCATTTCTTGATATTGTTTTATCACTAGACCCTGAAATTCATTGGAAATTTTCCATATTTTTGTTTTTCTGTAAGTTTTTATTGACTTTCACACTCTCCATTCGACATACAAAGCGAAATTGTTGCACTGTACTGGTATATAGATGGTGACACTCTTGGTTGTCTCTAATCAAGGTACCAAGAGCATACAATCGGCTTGAAAAAAAAAAAAAAAATTATTTAACCTTCCTTCCTAGATTTGAAATATATCTCTTGTTGTGAATTTTAGGTTTTCTTTACAATCTTCCTACTGACAGTTTTAAAGTTTGATTTTGACCATTTGTTTCATTATTGACATTTTTTCCATTGTTAGCTTTGTCTTGGAAATTTTTTCTTACTTTTGAAAGGGGTATAATCTCTTAGATTTGTCTTCAAGTGTCTTTCAGTCTGGATTTTGATTGCTATTACCCAATTTTTTGTTTTTGGATTATTTGGTGAGAAGAGAGTTTTTCTTTTTCTTGAATACTTTATTTTCCAAAGAAAACAAAATGTTTTACACATTGCATGGATTACTTTTTTTTTTAAAGAAATTTGTTTCTTTTCAATTTAGCTTTATCTTTGAAAAAAAAAGTTTTGATTCTTGCACTCCATGAGTTGGAGGGAATTTTTAGTTGTTTTGAGTAGTAAATTTTTTGGTATTTATGAAAATTTGGGACATTGTGCATTCAGGAATATAAATGTTTTCTCTATCTCGTTATATAGCTTTCATTGAAGTGAAATATTGCATTTTCATCTCTTTGCATCATTTTGATTCGTTCAAAACATCATCTTTTCCACGCCATTTTCCTCTTGAGTAAAAAATAGCCATAAAATCAATGCTAATAAAATTCATTCGAGATTTTTTTATTGGTAGCAAAGAAAAATTAGATTAGTTGTAGGGATTTGGAATAGGTGTTGAGGTTAACTCTCCAAATTTACAAAACAAACTTAGAATTTTGAGATAGGGAGAGAAATCCATATGCTATATCATTGTTCTGGGCATCCCTTCTCACACAAGGGTCAATCATGAGGTCACATTGGGGCCAACAGATTAATTAACCCTGATTTGTTGGTCTCTGTGGCATGTTCTACACGTATTACAAATGGTGTCGCAAAACACTTGGGGATCACTTTAGAGGAAACTCTCAAGGGGATTTCGGGTCTAAATTACCCTTCCCTTGCGTGTATACCCAACTGTCGATTGTGTCCCCAGACTTTTGTTATTGTAAATGGTAACCTTAGTGGATTTTATCTTTAGGATTTATACACAAGGTTATGGAGAAAGGGAAATCTTTGTTGTACCTGGGACATATGTTGGTTAAACTCACTCAGTCTCCTTGGAGGGTAAGCCATGGTTTTACCGTGAGGAAGCTTGCACCAGGGTGTAAATCTATTCAGAAGGTCATCAACGTAATTGTTCCACCCGCTCTATCCTAGCCCCTTCTCATATTGATTTCACGATGTTGGATTTCATCACCAACTAGTGTGTCATTGTGAGAAGACCTTTTTCATGTGTGTTTTCTTCCTAGAATTTTTAGCGAGTGTTGTTTCTTTCCTCTAGTAGACCATAGGTATAATTGGTAGTTGGTAGTAAATATTACAATGGAAAAAAACCTTTGTCATTCTTGTAGAATGCAAGGTTCACCCCCTGAACTACCGAAAGTATCCCAACATGAAAACTCATACATTGAGACTACACAACTTGAAACTATACAACTGCAATATACAGAACAATTTGAAATAGTAGAAGAATCTGAGGTAGTACAAACTAAAACTTTAGAACTTGAAGAACCTGATATTGAAAGCACAAAGATTGTTGATCCTGAACATGTTAAACCTAAAGTTGTTGAACCTGATATAGTTGAGAATTTTCCTCTTTCACTAAGTTTAGTTTCGACACCTTCACTTTCTAGTCCTCAATAGGGTTTTCCTTCACCAATTTCCATATCTATCCCATCACCTGTAACTCCTCGAACCTATATTGTTTCAAACCGGTCATAATTAACTCCTATACAGGTTAGTTCTCATGAGTCTGTCTCTTTAGAGACCGGTCTTGTTACTCTAGAAGATATTCCTAGAAATATTTGTCTTCATTTTAATCCACCTATAATTGATTTATAAGGACCTATTCTTATCCAATTACCTACACCAATTGTATCTCCTTGGCAAGACAATGCTTGGCATCAATCTTTAATTGTCGATTATCGAACTCTGTTTTTACATACACCATCATATTTTTTCACTGGTTCGACCATGGATCAATTGAAATATATAGAATCTATATCAGGAAGTATCAAAATACAAACTTTGCCTCTTACTATAGGTGGAAATTTTTTACACAATGGATCTAGCGTATCTTATGATTTTGGTGGACTTTTCATACCTCCTAGGTATCAATCACTCAACGGAACCTTTTCTGGAGATTCGACCAATGTATCACTTTTTCATTACCCTCCTTGGTCAACTGGTATTCCTAGTTCGTCTAGTATGTATATTCCAAGTATGGTACATACCTCACAAACTAATGTTGCTTCTGGATATATTCAACAACCTAGTTTGACAAGTGGGATTAGTGTTCCAATTCAATTGTTTGTAGGACCATTCGTCTCTTTGACCTTTAGTCAACCATCTATGGGGATATATGTTCCTTTGACTATCATTCAATCTATTGTAGGATCTGCTCCTGCTGGAGAGAAACCTTGTATAGGACCATCTTTTCCTGCTTAGGGGAAACCTCCGTTAATTGGGATAAATCCTCCTTTTGGACAAAAAAATTCTATTGGTATTTATCCTTCTGAAATTTATCCTCCTTTTGGTAAACATCCTCCTCTTGGTCCACAGCTTCTTCTCGGTCAATAACCTCCTGTTCATCAAAAACCTCCTCTTGGTCAACAGTTTCCTTTTGGTCAAAAACATCTTATTGGTAATCAACATTTTATAGGAAACCACACTAGAGGACCCTCTAAATTAGGATTTATGCAACCCACTGGTACCTGCATATTTAGTGGTGCTTCATTCCCCGGAATGGAAATCACTATGTTGATCTTAAGGTTTGCACCTGACTTCTTAAGGGAAGATCTAGGCCACCTCAATTATTGGAATGATTGGTTTTTATGAATTTAAGTTTCTTGGTTTTGATAGTCAGCTGATAGATGGGTTTTCAAGGACAGGGATCTATTTGGACTATTAAATCAATATCACCATAAGGTTTCCCTTAGCTGGTGGCATGCATTTTGGTAAGAAGATAAATATATCGAGATAAAAAAAAGGAAACACAAACAAGCATATAATTTTTCACTTGATGTATGAAATTTCAAACTCGAAATAATATTTCAGATCCAAAACATGTACCTGGACACAAATCATCCACAAATGTTGTATTACAATCAACTATTCATTGAACAATACCTGAGATCAGGTTGCATGAAAATAAACAGTTCATTGAAAAAATAGTTGAAAGGAAAAGAAAAAATACTTTTCATATTGTTGGGCCCGAGATATGATCGATTTTATGACAGTAATTAGATACTTTTTCTGAATGTGTATATGTGTTTTTCATGTTTTGGAGAAGCTTTTTGAAGAATTTTGTGCCAAAACTCTATGATCTACACCAGGTATGCATAATTCATGTTTTATGTCGATCTTGAGTATAATTCATTATGTTTTTATGTTTCCAAGAATCTAATTCATGTTTTTTGGTGTTACAGGGAAAAACCGCTTCATGTTTTTTCTTTCGGCACTCCATCCAGTACTCAATCTGGTATTTGGTTAGACACTCCATTCGACACTCCATCTTGCACAAAAACAATGGGTGATTTGGCGGTTATGTTATTGGCGGCCAGTGATGGGCGAATCGGGACCATGGGTTTTGCTTGTGCTTTCCCCCTCCAAGTATTGAACTCTTGACAACTTGGTTTGGATTGTTGAGCAAGGAGATTATTGGCTTGCTCCATTTTGGCAGTTAGGGCACCATTAATATAATTTGTTGTTTTTAGAAGTGGTTTGACCCTCCAATAGTCGACCACTTGGTCTGTAAATCTTATAAATACCACCGTGGTGGTCATACAATAAAGAGGAAGTGAAGAAGTCATGTTTTAGAGGGAAACGACAATTTCCCTATGTTCTGCCATTTTCATTTTGCCAGAATTGTGTAAAACCTGTGTTTTCAGTTTTAATGGTGAATTTGTGTTGTTGAAGCTTGTGGTTCGCATTTGAAGAGTAACCACGACTATTGGGGGGGGCACTAGCAGTCTGGGTAACTATTCTATGAATTTTCTTTGTAGATTAAGTAGCATAAATGCCTTTTTATTTTATTTCTTGTACAAGAAATGTTATTTTACTTCTTTGTTATTTAATTTGTTGTTTATGATTTAATTGTTTTAATTAGTTTTGCAGGTTATTATGAGGAATCTTGTTAGTATGCAATGATTTTGTAGATGATAGGAACAAGCTTGCAATATTAGAGACTAACAATGTATGTAGTTAGATGATAAATTAAGTTTTTTTTTATGCTGGAATAGATGATAAAAACATAGTTTTAGAACAGATTTTTAATTCGTGATTTCTTTGACAGGGATTTGATGGATGGATAGTGTTGGTTTTAGTTTTCAATTTTAGATTGATTATCTAATTGTTCTTTAGGTTTTGCTCATTTAATTTGCCATTTAGTTTTCTAAATTGCTTACTTACCTTATGTTGAAATTGTATTTAAATTTATGTTTTGTGAGTATTTTCCCTTTTTACAATTTGAATTTTTAAATAGAACTAATCTAGCTTATTTCATGCAATTTCTTTTTCTTAGATTTAGGTTGTAATTTCAATTCATAGTTAATTATTGAGTTTAGTGTAGTATGAGTTTGCTTATATTAGTATAGAATTCATTTGAATTTCATAGATTAGAAGATAGTTTCCTTTCTTTCATAGATTAGAAGATAGTTTCCTTGCTTTCATAGATTAGAAGATAGTTTTCTTATCCTATAGGTGGGGCCATATTTTAACCATATCATCAGACCAATCTGTGAAATTTATCTCTACACTTAACAAGCTGTAAATCTTCGGTTATTGGAAGAACTGAATTGTTTCCTATATTTTTTATTGTGAAGTGTCACAATACTTAGGTGTGGGGGAGGGGTTCATGAGTTGACAAATGATAAGATTGCCTGGAAGAAGTAAATCTTTGTAAAAATTTATGTGTATTGTTTTCATGATATAGGCTATTACATTAGTAGTCATTTTATTTTCGAAATGCTAATTTCATGTGTGTTATAAACTATTGTACATTTCCTTAACAGACCACTTAATTGGTTTCTTGTCGTTACAGACTATTCATTACAGACTTATGATTACATGCCTTATAAAATGCAAGATAGAGGTATGGATTGTGTGAGCACGATGGAAAAACAAATAATAATGGAACACTCTTATCCTGCCTTTTCTCCTATTCACTGTGTTCGTGGCCTCTGAAGAATCAATTTCCTCATCCACGAAGCTCCCAAGAGTTGGAGACCGTTGGTTTAAACACCACCAACTGCCAAGAGAAAGCTATAACAGGGTTTTCAAACCTGAATTTTAGAACATCTCTGGAGCTAAGGGATACTCCAAAGAGTGGATAAAAGAGGAGCTAATCTAACCCCTCTCTCAAAACATTAAAAACCTATTACTAAATTCATGGCATGAGGACGTGCCATATCTTCGGTATGGGGGGAGTTTACTTAGCTAAAACAACACTAAGCACCACCCATTTGTATAGAAAAACCCATGAGAAGAGGAAGTAGGATTTATGTCAAAATTCTGTCACACTGTCTTTTTTCAATGTCTTGGGATATTATATCAGCAGTTGTTTGTATTGGTATGCTAAATTTTATATTGCTGACATCATTGTGTTTGTTATAATATTGTTGTGCATTTTTATGTTTATTCTATAGAAGACTGCTTATACTTAACTACTCTTTGTGACAAATACAGAGCGATAACAATTGTTGAATACTTACTGCCATCTATATTACAAGCTTATGAAAAGAGGAATAGTTGTTTGAATTGTTACATATCGATGACATGCAATAAAAATTCTCCTGTTCACCATGCATACTAGTACAAACCAAGCCTTTTGTTAGTATTTGACAGTTCTGTCAAACACCAATGATCAAATTTACTCTTTCATGTGATTGATAGGGTTATTAGGTCAAATTGTTATGTTTTCAAAATAAAATTCTCAAATACAATTTGACATATCTTGGTTGTAAAATTGTAATTGGTGTGTCTAGGTGTCAATAATACTCCCTCCACTCATCCAAGGTCATAAATCTTCATCATGGTCATATCATCATTCCTTGTCATAAATTTTCAAATGATTGTCTTGGTCAAAGTTCTACTTCAAAACTGGTTTCTGAATTAAGGAAGATGAATTTGACAAAAGTGAAAGATTTTTTTGTTAATAATACACCAAGAAACAAAAACATCCTTCATTTTATGCACAGGTGTTATTATTTGAGAGAAATTCCCCAAATACAGTCGCTATAGGAGGGTTTCTGCACATTTGGACAACTTGACTTGAAGTATGTTTTTCAGAGGTTTGGAGAAGGCATTTGCAGTGCTTGATGATTCCATTGTGTAGAATACATCATAAAATTTCTACCCATACCACTTTAAGCCCAAATATCCTCTTGGAAGGCCTCCAAAAACCCTCTCAAAGACCACACTGTGTTTCTGCTAAGAACACGCTGCACTTTTGTAATTTTTGAGTAACCAACTTCAAGCTTGGATTATGAACAAATGGAAAATTTGTTTTGAAAACTGGAGGAGGTTTGTGTTCCTAACATACCAAAACAAAATAACCTCTCTCCGTTTTTGAATATAAATTATGGTTTGGGATATATTCAATCATCTTAGAGGCATAGATTTTCAGAAAATAAAACACTTTTTTTCCTGTTTTAGTCGTGTTTTCTTTTCATGTTTTCCTAACAACTGGAGGTGAAATTTTGAAAACCAAGTGAGGTTTTTATCAAGGACGTATTGAAAAAAAAAAAGCCTCTCTAATTTTTTACACATGATTTAATGTATTTTAGTTACAGGTGTCATTTTGATACCTATTTTTCACAAGTTCGTCAGGCCAAAATTGTTGCGCTTATGGGAAGTCACTTTTGGAACTAATTTTGCAAAGGTAAAATTGTTGTTATGCATGGTTTAAAGGATAAAGGGTATAATATACATCTCAAGGCTTCCTCACATGTCATCCGCAACCTCCAAAAACTCCAAATACCCCAGTTCAAACTTAGAGAGCATGAAACACTGAGTTGTCATTTATGCCATGATAACGTTGTCCTACAAGCCAAGATGAATTCTTTACAGCATTTGGTTGATGATATGCATGCCACCAATAATAGTCTCTGGATGCAATTGAAACATCCCAAAAGGCCTAAGTCAAAATCCCCTGGGCAAGAGGGAGAAGCTTCTAAATCTAATCCATCCCCTCCTTTGCAAGTTTAATCATGAAGGGCAATTTCTTTTTGTTTGTTGTGGGACCTGCAAAATCTTAGGTGTGGGGGTAATGTTGGGCCTGAGATATGATCAGTTTTATGACAGTAATTAGATACTTTTTCTGAGTGTATGTATGTGTTTTTCATCTTTTGGAGAATATTTTTGAAGAATTTTGTGCCAAAACGCTATGATCTACACCAGGTATGCATAATTCATGTTTTATGTTGATCTTGAGTATAATTCATTATGTTTTTATGTTTCCAAGAATTTAATTCACGTTTTTTGGTGTTACAGGGAAAAATCGCATCATGTTTCTAATTTTGACACTCAGTCTGGCACTCCATCAGATACTCAATCTGGTACCCAGTCCAACACTCTATTCGGCACTCTGTCCTACACAAAAACGATGGGCGATTTGGCGGTTATGGTATTTGCATCCAGTGATGGGCGAATCGGGAACATGGGTTTTTCTCGTGCTTGCCCCCTCTAGCTATTGAACTCTTGACAACTCAATTTGGATTGTTGAGCAGGGTGATTATTGTCTCGCTCCATTTTGGCAGTTAGGGCACCATTAATGTAATTTGTTGTTTTTAAAAGTGGTTCGACCCTCCAGTAGTCAACCACTCGGTCTGTAAAGATTATAAATGCCACCGTGGTGGGCATACAATAAACAGGAAGTGAAGAAGTCGTGTGTTAGAGGGAAAAGACAATTTTCCTCTATTCTTCCATTTTCATTCTGCCAGAATTGTGTAAAACCTATGTTTTCAGTTTTAATGGTAAATTTGTGTTGTTGAAGCTTGTGGTTCGCATTTGAAGAGTAACCACGATTGTTGACGGCCCCACTAGTAGTATGGGTAACTATTCTATCAATTTTCTTGTAGATTAAGTAGCATAAATGTCTTTTTATTTTATTTCCTGTACATGAAATGTTATTTTACTTCTTTGTTATTTAATTTGTTGTTTATGATTTAATTGTTTTAATTTAGTTTTGCAGGTTATTATGAGGAATCTTGTTAGTATGCAATGACTTTGTATATTATAGGAACAAGCTTGCAAGCTTAGAGACTAACCGTGTGTGTAGTTAGATGATAAATTAAGTTTTCTTTTATGCTGGAATAGATGATAAAAACAGAGTTTTAAAACAGACTTTTAATTCATGATTTCTTTGACAGGGCTTCGGTGGATGGATAGTGTTGGTTTTAGTTTTCAATTTTAGATTGATTATCTAATTGTTCTTTAGGTTTTGTTGATTTAATTTTCCATTTAGTTTGCTCAATTGCTTACTTACCTTATGTTGGAATAGTATTTAAATTTTTGTTTTGTGAGTATTTTCCCTTTTTGCAATTTGAATTATTAAATAGAACTAATCTAGTTTATTTCATGTAATTTAATTTCCTTAGATTTAGGTTGTAATTTCAATTCATAGTTAATTATTGAGTTTAGTGTAGTATAAGTTTGCTTATATTAGTATAGAATGCATTTAAATTTCATAGATTAGAAGATAGTTTCCTTGCTTTCATAGATTAGAAGATAGTTTTCTTGCTTTCATAGATTAGAAGATAGTTTTATTGTTGTTGTAGGATAGTTTTCTTGCTTTCATAGATTAGAAGATAGTTTTATTGTTGTTGTAGGATAGATAGTCTTCTTTCTTTGGTATATTAAAGGATAGTTTGATTATCATAGAGATTAGTTGTTAATTGCTTTTATCATCATAATGCTTTCA